>BGNK01000756.1:0-50469 GCA_003297005.1 Symbiodinium sp. clade A Y106 | reverse complement strand
CAGGCAGGCAGGCAGGAAGGAAGGAAGGAAGGAAGGAAAAAAGGAAGGAAGGAAGGAAAAGAGGAAGGAAGGACGGAAGGACAGAAGGAAGGAAGGAAGGAAGCAAGGAAAGGAAGGAAAGGAAGGAAAGGAAGGAAAGGAAGGAAGGCCACCACCACCACCACCACCACCACCACCACCACCGCGACTACTACTACAATTACTACTACTACTACTAGTACTACTACTACTATTACTGTTACTACTACTACTACTACTCCTACTACTACTACTACTACTACTACTACTATTACTGCTGCCATGACTAAAGCCAGTACAGCTAGTGCTGCTACTACTACGACGACGACGACGACGGCTACAACTACTACTACGACTACGACTACTACTCTTACTACCGCCATTACTAGAGCGAGTACAGCCAGTGCTACTACTAGTACTCCTACTCCTGCTCCTACTACTACTACTACTTACTACTACTACTACCACTACGACTACCACTACGACTACTACTACTACTACTACCTCCGACAACGACGACGACTACTACCACTGTTACTACTACTTTGACTAGTTCTACTTTTATCACTATTAGCACAAATAGTACTACTACCTCTACTACTACTACTACNCTACTACTACTACCTCCGACAACGACGACGACTACTACCACTGTTACTACTACTTTGACTAGTTCTACTTTTATCACTATTAGCACAAATAGTACTACTACCTCTACTACTACTACTACTACTACGACTACTACTACTACCACCACTACTATTATTATTACTACTACTACTACTATTACTACTATTACTACTATTACTACTATTACTACTATTACTACTATTACTACTATTACTACTATTACTACTATTACTACTATTACAGTACTACTATTCCTACTATTCCTACTATTACTACTATTACTACTATTACTACTATTACTACTATTACTACTATTACTGCTATTACTACTATTACTACTATTACTACTATTACTACTACTACTACTACGACGACAACTACGACTACGACTACTACTGAAAGTTTTTTTTTGATGGGGACGAAATCTCCGGATGCTCCTAGGCTTGCCTGTAAACTGGTAGAGAAAGTTTTTTTTGATTGGGAAAAAGTNGACTACGACTACTACTGAAAGTTTTTTTTTGATGGGGACGAAATCTCCGGATGCTCCTAGGCTTGCCTGTAAACTGGTAGAGAAAGTTTTTTTTGATTGGGAAAAAGTTTTTTTGATTGAGTAAAAAAGTTTTTTTTGATTTTTGATGAAAGTTTTTTTTGATTGAAAAAAGTTTTTTTTTTTGATGGGTTTCCCGCTCCCGCCGTGGTTTCGCGCGAATTCCCTTGCGTTTCGACGCTCCCGCTGTGGTTTCGCGCGAATTCCGGCCTCTTCTGGCCTGCTCCGGCCTCGTTTGGCCTTTTTTGCTGTGGTTTAATTCCGGCCTCCTCTGCCTTCTGGCCTCTTCTGTGGGGGCCCGCTTAGGTTGTGGGCCGCAACGGCGCACGCTGTGGGGCGGGGCCTTCGTTTCGACGCTCCCGCTGTGGTTTCGACGCTCCCGCCGTGGTTTCGCGCGAATTCCCTTGCGTTTCGACGCTCCCGCTGCGGTTTCGCGCGAATTCCGGCCTCCTTTGGCCGGCAATATGCAGGCTGTAGTGGAATTTGGGCACGGTGGCCTCGGAGCCATGTGCATCGATAAAACCCCGGCAGTGTTTGAGGATGGCGGCCTCCAAATCGTCTGGTGGCACCTGCCTCCCCGGTTTCCTCTAAGACTCTAAGCAAGACATCCAGGACGAGAAACAGATTCAAACAGCTGGATATCGCTTTGGCCAGTGAACCTGGAATGCCTGGTAGACAGCAAAATGAGTCGCAGCAACGGATATAAGTTGAGCCCCTGAGAAGCACTGCACTTTATCGAAGATCCTGAGTGTCTCGTTGCGGTGTGTCCTCAGGCCATGGGGTCATGCGAAGCCATGCAACCAGTCCTTGCACTGTCACGCCATGCGAATATAGCATCAGGATCAACAGTCCAAGCTCTATTTGCACCAGCCCTGACACTAAATAGATGTTTAGCCAATCGAACATCAAAGTCGAAGCTAGAGGCAGGCTCTTCTGAAACAAGACACCGTCCGGGTTGTGGTTGATGCCGAGCGATTGTTCAAGCTGATCAAAGGCTTTCTTAGACATTTGACCACATCGGCTTTGCAGTAACCTGCAGCCCTGCCAGATGGTGTCGTCCGGCCTAGCACAAAACCTCTCCAAAGCGGTTTCGTGCACAGGTACCAGTGTCCCAGGGCTGTCACAGCCTTCCAGCATGCTCGTCTTGGCAACAACATTCGAACATAAGGGACATGGTATAGTCCCCGAGGATCCCTTCGCATCAAAGACGGCCTTCGGGGCAGCTTCATCTGCCACCATAGTGTCCAGTTTGGCGAAGAACATAAGTCGTTCACCGCCCGAGTCCAGAAGCAAACCATGCTCCAACTCATCAAGCTTAAGTGCTTGCAGGAGGTGGTGGGTGAACTGCGAAGACCAGATGAGACCTCGCCAAAGCCACTGTGAACTACATTTGTTCTTGGCACCGGAACTCTGCGCCGAATTCGTGGAAGGAAAGGTAATATGCTTGGATCTTCCGTGTGTTCTGCACCTTGAGCTGGTTTCCTGGTGAAATTTCATCGCAATATAGACATACCCTCCAAGGCTTCTCTGCCGTGGGTGGGTGTTCCAGGAATTTCCTGCTGAAAAAACTAACAAGCAGGTTCTTGACGACGTCCCAAATCCAGGCTTTCAAATTCAATGTTGGGAAATTCCTCCTTTCCTTTCCCTTCTTGTCTTTGATCTGCGTACTGTCGATCAGAGCACCATATGGTGTGTCGATGGCGACCTGTTCTGCTCTGGCTCTTTTGATGACTGACCTGGATGGTGCCACTGTGGAACACGATTCGGAAACCTCCATCAAAACAGCTGCTACGCCACTCTGGCTCACATAGTGCTTCCGACCCAAGCTGGCCACATCAAACGACATGGCGAGTTTCCGATATGCCGGCGAGCTTGCAGCCCTGCCGGCTTGATGGATGCCAATGAATAATTACGAGCCTATTTTCGAAGTACATATACCCATATTTCCCAAAACCCATATAAACCCATAAACCCAGAAACCTTAACACTTAAAACCCATATATAAACTCTGAATCCTGCATAATGTAACCTAAACCGTGTATAAATTCATTCCTATATAACCCTGAACTCCTTGAAGCAAGCAGCCATTGTGCAACAAGGTGTCAAAGCAGCATAGATCTTTCTACATGGCCTGGCACAGATCCAGCTGTGCAAACAAACCCACATGCATGGCTGACATTGCAACTCTCATGTCATGTGTAGACAGCATGCATGCATTCGCTCCGGTGTCAAAGGCCATGCATGCAATCTGCGTATTTTTGTCTCGGCTCACTCATGCATGCTCATGCAGACCCATCTGCATGCATGCTTGATGTTGCTTCACGAGGATGCACAAATGGCGGAGCGGAGGGAACATTTTCTTGTCCCTCGTGGCAAACGGCTTTAGAAACAGCTGGGGCAGCAGCCCGGTTTGGACCTGCACTTGCTGCAGCCGCAAGGCCTCAACAAGACTCGCTTCGCGAGAGGGAGCGAGGCCCAATACTCTCGGCCGGCAGCATGGGCTGTAGGCTTCTTCAATATGCTCTTGGGCTGGGCCTTTGCCTTCGGCTTCGACTCACTTTTAGCCATGGCCTTAGCTGTCGCTTTAGCCTTGGCCTTGGCTTTCCCCTTCGGCTAGGCAACTTCCTCGAACTCCTCAGCCGTTCGCTTGCCCTGGCCTCCAGTCTTGCGGTCGTCCAACGCATCGGACACTTTGGTAGCTTCCTCTAGGGCTTGATCTGTGTCGAGCTTGAAGGTGAAGGGATCGGCCTTCGTCTCGATTTCGTTTTTCTCCGGACTGCATTGCTGCTGCACCATGGCCTGGCTTTGGGTCTGTCCTGCCGCTGCACCCTGTCCGTTGTCTNGTGAAGGGATCGGCCTTCGTCTCGATTTCGTTTTTCTCCGGACTGCATTGCTGCTGCACCATGGCCTGGCTTTGGGTCTGTCCTGCCGCTGCACCCTGTCCGTTGTCTACCATGTTGTTACCCGAACATGGCTGCTGTGCCGGTGTCGAAGAGGAGCTTCCGCCGGCACCGGGACAGAAGATCTGGAGGTTGTTCAACCCTCCACATTGCTGGCTCGCCAAATCTTGCTGCTGCTTCATCCATTGCATGAGGCCCTGCGTCGACGAAGCAGCCGGCATGCCATGCATGGCCATCATTCCCATGTACGGGTTAGCCATCATGTTCATGCCACCCATGCCCATGCCCATGCCCATGCCAGGCATAGAATTTGCAACAACCATGGCAGTGGTCGGCATCGGTGTGGCAAAGATGCTTCTCTCCTTTTTGTTCGTCGGTCACCAGCCGGATAGCATTCAATGTGAATGCCTTCTTTTGGGACTTTCTTCGCTTTGAGACGAAGTACTCTTTCGAATTCCGCCACCTGCAGAAACAGCTCGGCTTCAGTGCATGTGCCTCCGGATCTTGCAGCGATGGCGGCCAGTGTGCTTTTCACAGATTGTTCTGAGGGCAATGTGAGCCGCAGTCGGCAGCACCTGGTTGCTGCAGTGTCCAACTTGATGTGGATGCTGCAGTCTGCAGAAGTTAGCGCAGCCACGTCCTTCTCGCTGAGGTAGGACTCGAAGCAGGTGCGCATTTGGTTCTCCCTGCGATTCTTGTGGCCGGTGCTCCCACTTGTTGCACTGACACCCTTCGCCAGCACTTCAGAAAAGGCTTTGGTTTGGTCATCCGACCGTGGGCCATTCCTCCATGACTCGGCCAGTGCTGCCCCTGCCTCAGGCTCGAGGCAAAGCCCTGCAGCTCGCTTCGTGAGGGCATCAGCTTGGATTTGGCGGATCGAGTCATAGTTGGGCATCGACGACATGCTCCCGAGGAATTTGATGGTTGCCGCCAGGTCGCCCTTGAATTGGTCCAAGGCGGTTGAAGCTGCCATGGTTCAGACACACACGAGCTGCAGCGAGCTGCAAGCCCTGCTAGCGAAAGTTTGAGAACTGAGCCTAGCCTCATGCACTTCAGAGTATAACAACAGCATGCTGCAAATCGATGTCCCTTCCTCCATGCACGAGATTGCAGGCCAACATCCATGCATGCTTCACAATCATGCACTGTTTCGCCTTGNAGCCTCATGCACTTCAGAGTATAACAACAGCATGCTGCAAATCGATGTCCCTTCCTCCATGCACGAGATTGCAGGCCAACATCCATGCATGCTTCACAATCATGCACTGTTTCGCCTTGCAGGGCATTGTGCTCGCAGGCAGGCAAGATGATGAAAGATTGCATGGCGCTGGATGTTCACCATATACAAACAATGCCCCGTGCATGCTGGGGTGCATGCTGTGCATGGGTGGAGGGTTGGGGTGGGATGGGGTGGGTGGGGTGCTGGCCGTGCTCCTCATCTGTCTCTCATATATTCAAATGTGATGTAAATAAAAATCTGTATATATATGTAGATAAATGTGTGTCCATGTGTACGAAGGACATAATCATAAATATGTGTAACACTATATATAGTTCTATGATGTATATGATATGCTTACATGTATAGCATACAATATTATATGCAAATAGTGTCATGATATATAATAACATATATATATATATATATATATATATATATATGAAATGATATATGATGTATATATGGTGTCCAGCATTTAGTTTATTCTCTTAATACATATATGGAATATATAGTATACAGCTCTTGTAATATATATATAGCATATATAATATGTAGTAGGTAGTATACACATATATATGAGAGGCCACACAAACTGGATCAGCATTACAGATAAGACCCGGTATACATAATTGTAAAACTATATGTGATATTTTATATAATAAGTAGAAAATTACAAGACATAGTGTATAACAGATATATAGAGTGAAAGATATATACAAAAGATAATATATATAGAATATGTACAGAATATATAAACAAATTAAACCCATAGAAGATATGAATACATACAATGTAGAAAACATACAACACATAGTAATATATACATATAAATGTACATATAAATGTATAGACATGTATGTGTAGATGGAGAAATATGCATACATCGCGACGAAACACAGGACAGGAAGCAAAGCGCTGTAAACGCGGGCTTTGCCGAGCCGAGGAGGGTTTGTGTCGGTGTGTGTGTGTGTGTGTCCTCGGCTGGTACTTCGTGTCTTTGTTTGTGTTCGTGTTTCTTGGCTGGTTCGCCAAAGAAGCAGAACTTGGCCTTGCAGGGCAATGTGCTCGCAGGCAGACAATGTTGTTCCTGTGGTTGGTTTTCTCTGCTTGGTGCCTTGGTTGTGTCTTTGTGCGTTTCTGCGGTAGGTTTCGCGGTTTCTTTTGTTGCTTCCAGGTTTTTGTGTATATGGTTATAGCACATCATGTGTGTGCTATGTATACACATGTATACACATATATATATATACACATACATATATCTATATATATATATATGTATATTCAAAAGAATATTTTACTATAAATATGTATATATATAGTTTATATACATATATATATATATAACTATACATGGAAAATGTTTAGGACCTAAAGGACACAACTGCAGAAGTCATCAGTGCATGCAACCGAGAAAGCAGCTCTGAGCGCACAACCGCCGAAATCGTCATTTTCACGAGCTGCCGGTACAGTGACTCTCCGAAGTTCGGCTACCGCCGGCCAGGGTCCAGGGGCCAATTTCAGGTACCGTGTACAAAGACGGGCCCACCTGGAAGATGATCGGCAGCCGTGCTGAGCATCTGTCTTTGTTTGTGTGCTGGTTTGTGGCTCTCGCCCTGCTGCTGTGTGTGCTGTGTGCTGTGGATGATGTGGTGTGTGAGTTGCTGTGTGGTGCCTGTTCTGGCTGCCCCCTTCTTCCAGGCTCCCGGCTCTAGGCAGCCAAGCTCAGAGGTCATGGGCCTGCCACAGGGTGCCAACCGCCAGCTGAGACGAAATCACATAAGCTCCGATCCGTGCCTGGACGATAAAAATCCGGCACGATCGCCCGGCCCATGGTGATGCCCAGCATCCTGCAATCGGGGCAACAGAGGCAAAAGCCCGTGGATGACACCACGGTCGATGCAGCCACGAGTTTATCGATCTATAAACTCGTGGCCCCCCAAGAACCCCAAAGTTTACCAATATATAAACTCGTGGTCTCGTACTTAAATAAGAGAGAAGGCCCGGGCCCGGAAGTTTGTAGATCGATCCCTTGGACACCCCGGCCCCCGAGAGTTTATCGATAAACTCGTGTTCCCGAAGCATCCCAGAGTCCTGCGGCGAGCTACCACCGCCGGCTCCACGTGACACTGTTTTGCCACGTTTCCTGTCGGGTGTTTGGGGCTCTCAGTTTCCTTCGAACAGAGCATTTTCGCAGGGCTGGCTGTGGGACGACCGAAGCCTGCGAGGAAACCATCTCCTTCTGGAAGCCCAGCATGTCTCGCTGGAGCTGTGTCTGCCAGGAAGCAAGCAAGCACAGACCCCAAAGCCACACAGGCAGCAGAAGCAGAGAAGGAGAGGGAGATGGGTAGTGAAAGGGAAAAGGAGAGGGAGAGGGAGAGAGGGGGAGAGGGGGGAGGAAGAGAGGTGGAGAACGAGAAAGGGATACGGCCTGGGTGCTGAGTGTCTCCGCCATGCTGCTGATTGCATTGATCGAAGCCTGCGGGGGCATGGTGGCGTTCGGGGCTGTCATGCATGCCGGCAAGCGAAATCCCGCCTGCCACTCCCCGATAGCCAGAGAGAACTCCCTGGTCGTCGAGGAAGCCGTGAATTTGCCTTCCTTTCGGGCCGCTGCCCTTGCCCGCCCACGGGGCTTTGCAACCCTTTTTCGCAATGGCGAGGGTTGCGACCTGAAACAAGGAAGCCCATGCCATGCGAGAGCGAGCTTTGAAGTCTTGGGCCCCAGCCTGTGTCGCGGCTTGCCCGCCTGCACAGTCAAGGCCTGCAGCAGGACAATAGCAAAAGGGCTTCACCGGCACCACAGCCTGCACCCGGGCCACAGACGAAAATCTCAATGGTGGGTGTTTCCCTCGCCTTGCTCTCGCCCGTCAAGCCGGGAGCAGCTTGAACAACACAAAGGCCAACGACTCATGCTGGGCTCTCGTTTCTTTGGCCTCGCCCGCCTGTAGCAGGATAGACCAAGAGTGTGCACGTGCTCTTGGTTGTGGGGTGTTGGCGAACCTCCGGCATGGGCTCCAGAAGCTCGGGAGCCTGCAGCGGGTCGACGGGCCAAGGCTGGGTTCTTCATTCACGGGACATCTCCAAGCCTCTTCTGGCAAAGGATCCACCGGGACCTCTCGTGCACACACAGAATGTTTATAAAGCTCTACATGTGTCAAATCTATGCACCTCCTCGAACTCGTGGCCCAGCTCCTGCACACACAATCGAAGTGAACCTGTGCACCTTTTCTGAAAACAATGCAGCACCTCATCATCCTCGAAGTGCTGCTGAGCTTGCTCCTGCACTCACAGTATTACTTTGGTTATACTGCTTTAAATACAATGTGGCACCTCTTCCCCTTCCAAATGATCTTCTCCATCTCGCACCACCCATGGGTCCTGTCGCAAGAACCCAACACACACACACACAACAAAATCCATCTTTTGGCTGCCCACTCCCGCCTGCAACTCCTCATCTTGGCCGGCGACCTTATGAACTATCATGGGAAACTGTCTCAGTGGAACCATGAGTGCCGGGGCCCTTGCCCACGAAGGCGGCTCCTTTGGCTCTGCTGGTTTCAAAGCCTACACAGGAGATCGGGTGAGAGGAACCAATGTCCTCGAAGGAAATGCAGCTGTGCTTGTACTCGTTGTTGCACCAGAACTTCCAGCCTGATCGGTGTTTTGGGATTTTGGTTGTTGTCAGGCTTTAGGGAATGTCTACATAGGGTTTATTCCAGCACAGGATCTCGCAGACGAACCTGTTCGAGGCTGAGGATGCCGTTGACTGACAAAGTCTCAGAATCATGCGGGGCCGCACTGGCGACCAGCCTGAGTGCGAAATTCGTGTGAGAGGCACTCAGACTGAGGATCTTCAGGGCCTTTGGGTCCATTGACCTCAGTTTCCCGGCTGCGGCGGTGCAGAGCTGGACGTTGTAGGCCCTTTCACACTCGTGGCACAGCTCTACAGCGATTGCCTCCACCCTCGTAGGCACGAAGCGCTATGCTGTCCAAGAGCTCGTGGCAGTCATGCTGGTTCAGTTTGGTTCAGCATGATGCCGTCACGGTTTTGCGGGTGGACCCCTACAGAGCGGGGCGGCAATGTCATGGTGCTCATCAGGCCGGCCTTCCGAAGCAGGCAAAACAGCTCCTGTACCGACTTCACTAAAAAGTCGCCCCCTTTACTCTGATCCAAGATCGCCCGGATCTGCTGCGACACTTCGGGTGTCAGCGGCATTGCGAAACGTCGGGTCGACTATCAAAAACGAACTCTTCAGCCACAAGCTGCAAAAAACAGTGCATGGGTTTCCTAAAAAAAGCTCGCCAGACAAAAAATGCCGGCGAGCTGATAAAATTATGAAAAAGCTTTCTGTTTTTGGAGTCTGCAAACACTGCAATATCCCATGGCATTCAACGATGTGCTGTCTCCACATGGTCAAGATGCCTTGCTCCTTGAATGCATATTATACATACATAACTGCACTTAGCATAAATACACATTTGACATAGTATGTTTACTGTATGTGCACTATGTGTGCTCGTTTGGAGATAGCTAACTCACGGAAGTCCTAGCATAGCCATGTTATTCTACATAGCCTACATTGTATTCAAATAGTATGTGCTTCAACACAAGTAGTAATTACTGCAGTGGAACTGTAATAAATGTAGAGCTTATTAGCTCCACTAAACATGACATAGCGAAGTTGCTAACCATGGCTATGGCATTTGTATAATTCCTTCAACTCTGCTACTCAAGCGCTAAACAACGCATCGTCGAAGTAGGCACCTGGCATCACATGTGTTGGGAGTGCCAAGCAAGTCCGCTCATGAGCTGTCGTCCACCGATTCCGCGCTGCAACCTTCCTCGGCGCTGGGGTTGGGGCCGCAAGGCTGAGTCGGACGTCGTCCTTCCTATCTCGCTCAGATTCAAGAGTACCTGTGGCGGGGCAGATGGGGTTCGTACCTTGGTCGTTTTGGTTGCGCTTGCGAGGTTATTTCTATAAGGCCTCTTCTTTCCCATCCTGGCTCCTCCGTGCCGGGTGTGTGCGAGTAAAGACCTTTTGCTGGTTGTCCCT
This sequence comes from Symbiodinium sp. clade A Y106, assembly GCA_003297005.1. Lineage (NCBI taxonomy): Eukaryota > Dinophyceae > Suessiales > Symbiodiniaceae > Symbiodinium > Symbiodinium sp. clade A. The sequence continues at coordinate 40,101 of BGNK01000756.1, read as the reverse complement.
TGGCTTGGTGGCTTTCCTTGATGGTTGAGCACATGAGTTGTCAAGTGTTGCCTCAAGCTTCGTGCTGTGGGCTTCGCTTCTGCACTCATGTCAGATGGTTGCCCCTCCTTTTGAAACGAGGGTTTATGAGGTGTCCTGTCCATTTGGGGGCTGCCGGCATCGGAACAAAAATTAGTTAGTTAGTTAGTTAGTTAGCACTCGCACAAGGACTGGAGTGTTCTGCAACAGCGCGATAAAAGCTGCAGAACGAGATCATGAAACCGTTGTGCAGTCTCTGATGCAGAATCGAGAGGACATCTCTGGAGTGTTTGAGGGTCACTGCTGTCTCAGACACGCGGTAATGACACCATGTTGCAATCGAATCCCTAAACCCTAATCCTAACCACTAAACCCGCACCCTAAACCCGCAGGACTTCCGGGCGCAGGTATGCAGTTTGTTCTACAAAATCGACGAGCGCGGACTTGGCAAGATTACACTGACCGATCTGGAAAAGAATCTGGATGACGAGGCGGTGAAGGCATTCTTCGAATCCCTCGAGATCGGGGCTGTGGATGCCTGGACATTGTTCTTGAGCCTTGACGTAGATGGTGACAACTTGATCAGCATCGACGAATTCATGGAAAGGTGTGTGCAGCTGCGGGGGCCTGCACGTTCGGTGGACCTGTACGCGATTCGGCGGCTAAATGCCTCTCGGCTGGCAAAGCTCTTTCTCTTGCCAGCAAGCTCTTCCAGTTCGATGTGGTGTGTGACAGAGTTTGTGCGGTCAGCAGTCTCAGCACGACTGGTTCGGCGTCTAGCAAATGCACATGTGTGATGTGTGTGTGTGTGTGTGCCCGCAAGCCTGCAGGCGCTGAAATTAGCTCATGGTTGCTGACCGCAGCTTGCTCTTGCGAGTTCGGCATCCTCAGGTCAAAATTCGAGATGAAATGCGCTTCCTCGAAGACCAGCAGCACAGAATTATGGCACATCTTGGTGTGAAATACGAGCATCATGACACCCATGAATACGAGCCCACGGTCTTCGTCTGAGAGTTTGCTACGCTTGCAAAAATCTCTGCATTCGGTACATCGACCGATGTGTGACATGATAGTCGCTGAATTTGTTGCATTGTTTTTTAGTTTCACCCTTGCATAGCGCCGTAAGAGTGTTGCTGGTCATGCCATCCAGCAGGATCGGACATGATTGTTTGATTTTCGCACGTGCTCAGGCACGTCTTTCTTCTCTCATGCAGAGCTCGAATGATTCTCGCTCTGTGCCGTCGAATGGCAGCAAACTGCAAAGCAGTGTAATCCATGCTAGGCTAGACACTGGAGATGCATCGGTGCACAACCAACAAGGAGTTCCGTAGACGTGTGCTCGGAGGAAGGTCAGTAGAGGGAGCGACGGCTAAGTCAGAGCCTGTTTGCCGTGGATTCGGCTCCCAGGTGAGAGCCACGGTAGATGCCACAGAGGCCTTATGACGCCCAACGACTTTGGCCAATGGGAGCTAGACTTTGTCGGCGACGTCGAGCAGCGAAAGCTGAGAAAGCCGAGAAGATCTCAATCGCCGAGGCCCTGACTCGAGCTCTGCGTTGCCTCCGAATCAAACCCCAGCAGCTCCTGACAGCTTCATAGTAGCAATTGGGAAGAGTGCGCGTGAAGCCAAAATGTGAATGGCGCCTCCGTGCTAGGTTTTCGGGGCAAGCCATGCTGAACCTTATTTCGGATAAGTAGTGGCCCTGGTCTAGACATGTGGGCGTGCTGGTGTGCCCGGGCGCACGCATTCAGTTCAGTGAACCTACTCGTGCCAGCTTCGAGGCCAGAGGAGCCTCTGTAACATAATTAATGCCAATACAAATCTAATATTAATGATACTACTAATACTAAAACTAGTACTATTGGACAGACATTCTCGGGATAAGCCCCGCACGCCTAGTCACAGCTCAGCATAGTGCAGCCTGGCAGCAACTACCCTAAAGCCCAAAATAGTAGGATCAAGATAAGGTACCCCCGAATAGAGGGCTTATAAGTTATAGAGAAGTCTTTGCTTGAAAGGCGAGGCCCTAGCCTGGACCCTGTAATTGGGGCGTCCCAGAACCCCCCAAAAAAGCCCTAAGTCCTATGAAAAGCAGCAACCTAGGACCTAAGCCCTGCAAGCCCACATAAGCCCACATATACCAAACCCAAACCCCCTCAACCCTAAGCCCTAAGCCACCAACCCTACAAGCACCCCATAGGCCGTAAACTCTAAAGCCTCACGCCCAAACGCAGGAGAAGAAGCTGATGTCCGGCAAGAACGAAACACTTCAGCAAGATATCACATTCATGTCCAAGGCTGGGTTCAGGGGTCGAGGTTTAGGGTTAAGCGTTTAGGGGTTAGGGGTTTAGGGTTTAGGCTTTCGTTTTGTCGATTTGGGAGTTTGCGCGGGGAAGAATTTGGAATGATTAGTAAAAGCGAATCCCCAAACACCTAAACCCTAGATCCCAAACCTCTAAACTCCAAACCCTATAAACCCTAAACCCCACACCCTAAACCCCAAACCCAAACCCTAAATTACTAAACAGGTAAATCTGTTCAAGCGCCTGCCGAAGGACATCTTAGGGCTCTCGGGCTCTGCGGTTTAGGCTTTCTTTCAAGGGATACTGGAAGGGACCAGACGTTTGGGTTCCTTTTAGGGGATGCTCTGAGGGTTCTAAAGGGTTCTCTTGAAGGGATACTAGAAAGGTTTCGACTGGGCTTCTTTTGAGGTTTACTCGGTTTCGGGTTTATGGGCTTCAGCGCTACGGTTTAGGGCCAGAGCAAGTGCGACTTAAGTGTTCAGTGTGCGCGCTGTCGAGATTACAGAAGCCGCCCAGTCTAAAGCCCAGATGCTATCTGTTTAGGGAAACTCCCCAAACGCCATACTGTCCCACAAAGCCCGTAAAGCCTCAAATTCCTGAAGCCAATCAATAAAACTTCTGAAAACCCTACACGATACAACCATAAAGCCTGTTGGCAGTCCCGAAAACCCAAACCTCCTAATAAGCCATTAACGAACCCCAAAACCCTTGTGCGTAGGATTTGCACCCACTCTTGGTGGCAAACATCATCACCACGAATTACCGCTCTGGTCAGACTGTCCACGCCCCGGGCTTCGGTATGTAGCGGTTTAGGGTTTCTACAAGGGTTCCTTGTAGGGCACGATGAGGGCACTATCTGGGTTTCTGTAAGTGTAGCTGAGGATTCCGACACGAACTCCATTCCCAGCTTAAACGCCAGACCCTACGAAACATGGAAGGTTAAAGCCCTGAAGCCTGACCGTAGTGAATCCGGTCTAAAATATCACCAAAGCTTTTGGGGGATTTTCGGTTGATCAGTTGGGAAAAAACCCTGTAAATCGTACGGGCAGCACAGGCATATTGAATCTGATTCGCGTCGCACCATGAACACTGGTTTGCTTATGTTATGGGCTGGTTGGGCTATTGCTGGGCCTGGCAAACGTGGATGCCGGACGGGTCCAGGGTGGTGATGAGAGGAGAGTGCAGTGCTGCAGTCATAAGTTCCTGCGAGAATTTCGGAATTCACTAAACCAAGTTGTTCCTGCATCGCCAAACGTTGTTGCTGCCTATGTCTACGATGAGATTGTCAGCCTTCGGCATGTGTCATTCAAGACTTCTCTTCCGGCCACTGGTGTGCCATTCCACACCCAGGTGGTGAAGCAAGGAGATGATGGGGATGAGCTCTTCATCATACGCTCCGGCGAAGTTACCGTGCAAGTCAGCAAGGACTGCGTCAGTGAGACTGTGGAAGATCCAAACCCCGAAGTAAAACGCCTTGCAAAACACTGACATGATTGCCATTCCCCTTCGTGCACTCTGCGGGCGAGAGGGTGTGCTCGGCTTGATACAATTAGATGAGAGTGTGTGCGTGTAGTATATATTTATATACATATACATGCTCGTATGCACCTATGTATACCTTTGTAGAATAGCTGCACGGCTAGGCACATGCCTGCACTTAGAAGAACGATAAGCTCACCATTATCTTTCTTGGTCGCAGACTACACGAGTTTTAAACGAGTTCCCAGGCCTCGAGCTTAAATCCGGATGTTTCGTCAGTCATGTTCCCTAAACCCTACAAGCCGAAACCCTGACCAAAACAGTCGGCCAGGATGGTAAAGCGCCGAAGAAGGTCGCCAGCTTGAAGGCCGTGCTGCAGTGAGCTGTCGGACCGAATCTTTCAGCCAGGGTGCTGCATCCTTAACCTCTATCGCCCTGCAATTCTCCCCAAAGTCATACAAATACTCAGAACACTACAAGGCATGTCGAGCACCAGCGTCAGGGACTACGCTGGAATAGACATTGGCGGACCAAAGAGCAATGCCAGTAGTTCGAAATCCTGAGAAGTAGCAAAATCAACCCTTGTAACTACGTTGATAACTCGCAACGCAATGCCCTCAAATCCCATCCAGAAAAACTGGGCCGCACGAGCGGTGTCTTATCCTCAGCATACCACTCTTCAAAACACTCTCAGTCAAGGCAGGTGATTACTTTGGGGAGCGCGCGGTCATCTACAATGAGCCAAGAGGTGCCACAATTGTGGCAGCGAATGTGACTCGTCTCTGGATCTGCGCTCGAGACAGATAAGGTTCCCATCATGTCTTAGCAGTCTTAGCATGGGTGCCGTGGAAGGACTGATGGTGTATGCTCCCCACAACACGTATCACATGAATAGACTGGCCTGGCTAAGTACGAAGACGTGAAGCAACGGGGTTGAGACATTCCATCATGCGGATGATGGCAAAGATGACGACGATTATATAAATTCACATAATCTGAGTCTTGTAGACGACGAGCGCCAAGGGAAACTCATCGCAGGGCTTTAGAGGGGAGCGCCATCTCGACTGTCTGTGAGCGTGGCAAAGGATGAAGCTGAATGCGATGAAGTAGACGACGATAACGATGAGGATGGGCAAGCGCCGGAGCGGGAGGAGGATAAGCATGGTCGGATGGTATACATACTGACCGAGTAGAAGGAGTAGTAGTAGTAGCAGTAGCAGCCGTAGCAGTAGCAGCAGCAGTCGTAGTAGCAGTAGCACTAGCACTAGCAGATGCAGCAGCAGCAGTAGCAGTAGCAGTAGCAGTAGCCGTAGCCGTAGCCGTAGCCGTAGCCGTAGCCGGAGCAGTAGCAGTAGCAGTAGCAGTAGCAGTAGCAGTAGCAGTAGCAGTAGCAGCAGCAGTCGCAGTCGCAGTCGCAGTCGCAGTAGCAGTAGTAGTAGCAGCAGTAGTAGCAGTAGTAGCAGTAGTCAGTAGTAGTAGTAGTAGTAGTAGTCGTAGTCGTAGAAGTAGTAGTAGTAGTAGCAGTAGTAGTAGCAGCAGTAGCAGTAGCAGTAGCAGTAGCAGTCGCAGTGGCAGTAGCAGTAGCAGTAGCAGCAGCAGCAGCAGTAGCAGTAGCAGTAGCAGTAGTAGTTGTTGTTGTAAAGTAGCAGTAGTAGTTGCAGCAGTATTAGTAGTAGTGGTAGTAGTAGTCGTCGTAGTAGTAGTAGTAGCAGTAGTCTTCGTCGGAGTTCGCCTTGGTGTTCAATAATATACATGAGCTGCTTCAGGCCGTGATGGCATACAGACTTACTCGGGCGAAGTTCCACGAGCTGAACCTGGAAGAACATGTCAAGTTCGCACAGCGAAAGGTTTCAGGCAGCCTGGGCTGGGCTTCAAGCCATGATAGCAGTTAGCAGTCAGGTTTGCGTGTAGCATACATGTTGGCCAGTTGATGCTGGAACTACCTGTCATTGGGTTAGTGAGTTGCGTCACGGCCATGTACATTGCGAAGGTGGCCAGCTGACTCTTGACTTGCGCTGTTTTCGTATCTGGTCTAGAATTCTGCAGACGACTTGCTACCGAAGAGCTTCGCAGGCACAATATCTATGTGCAACTGCTGTGCTTGATGGTGAAAATCAGGATGACGATGCACCTAGCAGGGTTACCACTATTCGTGACACACTCACAATCCTCGAACCTAACATAGGCATAGATGATTGTTAGGAGTGCGCAGGAGACGGGGCCGCCGCCATCGAAGCAAATCCACCAGCAGCATCCAGACTGTCCAGAAGAGAGTTTCGGAGCATAGTGCTGCGAGTCTTTGACATGTAGTACGTAGCTTTGGTACACTACACCCAAAAAAAGAACCAGTATTATGTAAAAAGGAGCTTGAGGGGTCTACCGGATTTGGTGTTCAAGGCAGCGCTTGCGGGCTGCTTCTGGAGGGTTTAGGATTTCTAAACCCCAAACCCCGAAGCCACAACTCAACCCCTCCCCTCAGAATCACAGCCAGCTTCGTGGAGACTCAGCCTTTTTCACTCCGCATTCTCTTCAAGTTGCACTTTCAATAGCATTCATCTAAGAGCCTTGGCAAGGAGAAGACTGATTCGGAGCGGCGCATGATTCTTGCTGCTCTTATGGCGAACAGCAACCTAAATGCGACCCTCGGCTGCATGAGCATGTTGATCTTTGCTAGGCTGTGCCAGTGGTGAAACTGCCATGGATGCTGCTGCTTTCCGGATCCAACATGCCACTCATCTCTCTTTGGTGTCATAATTACCTTGCAATCTTTCGTGCTTCGTCAGGTTCCTTCCTAGTCCAACTGCACTCGTTTGCCCTGCCATCATCGCAGTGCTCCTGAAATTTCCGGCAGGCAGAAACCACATGCGTCTAACCTTATTCTTGCGCAAAAACCCTATTGCAACCTAGCTACATGATGTAACTAAGTTTCATGGAGCTTTAGTTGACTTGTCCAGCCAGTTCTTGTGGCCCGCTTAGTGCGATCTTTTTAAGAGTAGCCACTCGTCCACTCAGCTGTCAGTCCGGATCCTATGAGACTAGGGTTGGCCTGTCTTTGACACGTTGCCTCGTTCTTTCTAGTTCTGCTTCATGTAGATACTGTTACCGAGGCTGGTTCTAGCAACATTCTGACCATGGTCCTCTGCAGGGTTTGTTCGTGCTGTAATTAAGAGCTGGTTGTCATCTAGGTTGGGAGAAGCAAATTCGGTCTTGGCGGATTGTTTTCTCCTCTCGGCACCTCTGCAGTGGAAACTAAGGACGGTTACTTTGGAGGAACTACAAGCAGAAGCCTTGAGCGACCTCATGTGGAAGCAGACCTTCGAGCCACAGCAAGTCGCTTGTATTATTGTTTACAGGGCGTTTCCTTTGTGTCGAATGCATGGGTTTCCGGTTCAAGGTTTCCTCAAGCATACCACGAAGATGATCCTTGGACTAGTGATGAGTGTGTAGTGTTCGCGGTATCCCGAGTTCAGGCACATGCTGGTTCACGCAATCCAATTTCTGTATCGGTTTGGTCCCAGAATTTGATGCCAAGAGGATTTGCTTCATCATTTGGCTTTGCTGGGCTGTGCAGTCATATGCTACACCGGCGACGGTCGTCAGAATTGTTTGGGTGTGCATTGCAGTTGGGTGGAATCTTGTCGGGCATGCACTTTAGCAGGCCATAACAGGCTCATTGCCGCTTTCTGTTGCTGTAGCATGTGCAACTACATTGGATTGTAGCTAAGTTCGACCATGCTCTCTAATGCTGACCGGTAGTCAGAATACCTGAAGCATCTGTAATGTAATGTAATGTTTTGTATGTATGTATGCATGTGTGTAGTATGTGTGTAGTATGTATCTATGTATGCATGCACGGATGTATGCTTGTTTGTAATGTATGTTTCATATGTTTGACTGCATGCATGTATGTATGCATGCATGCATGTATGCATGAGTGTGTGTGTATGCAAGTACATATGCACGAATATGCGTGTATATATATATATATACACATACACACGTATACATACATACATACATACATGCATAGAGACATATTTGCGTCTCAATGTAACAGTACTGTAGTAGGTGTTTACATGGCATAACATCCCAATGTCTGTTTGTGTGGTTGGTATAGCTGTGAGTTATGAGGCCCGCACGCTCAGGTTGTTATTACCCAGGGGAACATGGCGGATTATTTCTACATCGTTCAGGACCCAGATGTTTGGGATTGAGGTATTTGCTTCTTGCCGTTGACGGGTCAGGTCTGTGGATAGGTCGATTGCCCTAGAAACAGCCCGAACATGTTATTTCCACAGCCAAGTTTCGAGTGCCCGCACTTCATTGTGTCCCGGAAGCAAATTAAACCTGAAGCCACTTTAGACAAAGGCGAAGCCCCAGCCTTAGACATCTACGTTGAGCTTCCCCAGTTCCAAAGCATCCTGGAGCCTTGTGTGCAGGACGGATGCTTCACCGTGCAGCAACAGAAGCCAGGGTCGGAGCTTGCCCAGGCCTCCCTCCCCTGCCTCCCTCCCTCGCTCCGCTCCCTCCTCCCTTCCTCGCTCCCTCCGTTGCCTTCGATTGATCGATCTATCTATCTATCTGTCATTTATCTGTCTATCTATCTACCTATATATGTCTGTTTGTACGTATGTATGTATCCAAGTATCTATGTATGTATGTACAAATGTATACCTGTATCTATGCAAATTCATCTGTCTATCTGTCTACCTATCTATCTACAATTACCAAAACTCGCATGTCTGCATGCAGGGATGTATGTATGTGTGTACACATGCATACAATTGTGTATATATATAGACATACACACATACATGTGTCGATGGACACTTTGTTATGTCAAGTATGGTTCTGTGTTTCGTCTCTAGCTGTACACTCTCCCGCTACATCTCTCTCCCTCGCTCCCTCCCTCGCGCAAGCTCTCTCTCTCTCCCTCTCTGTCTCTCTCTCCCACGCTGTCTCTCTCCCCCTCTCCCTTTTTTGTTTTCCTCTCTCTCTCTCTCTCGCTCTCTCTGTCTCTCTCTCTCTCTCCCTCGATCCCTCCCTCTCTCTCTGTCTCTCTCTCTCTCTCTCTTTCTCGCTCCCTCTCTCTCCCTCTCTCTCTCTCTCTATCTCTCTCTCTCTGTCTTTCTCTCTGGCTCTCGATGTATGTATGTATGTATATGGACCTATGCGTGTATACATCTAGAGAGAGATGTGAAACTGTGTATATCTGTATCTGTGCATGTATACGTATGAACATGCACATGTATATATATATATATACACATATATATATACATATATATATTCTATTTATTTGTTTATATTTATATTTATATTTGTATATACAAATGTACATGTATATGTACATGCGCATGTGTATGTGTGTTCATGTGTATACACACATATATATATACTTATACGATGCGCATTTGTTCATGTTTTGCTCTGTTCATCATTACTGCTCCATCTGCCGCTTGACATCTCATTGTTTGGAGACTTTGGCTTATCCAGAGATGTCTAGTTTCAACGTTTAAACTGCTGACGTAAAGAGATACAGACACACATGTAAACACACACACACGCTTATCCATATATATATATATATGTATGTATGTATGTATGTATATGCATGCATGTACGCACATCTATATACATATATACATCATATGTGCATGGATACATAGACATGTGTTTAGACGCATTCCTGTCAAACGCATATATGTAAACGGTTATGCTTATGCTTGTGCTTGCACGTACTCGTTACGCCTAGATTAAATTGATGATGATGATGGTGATGATGATGTTGATGATTATGTTGATGATCATGATGATGGTGATGAGAATGACGATGTTCTTTGATTTATGGTTATGATTTTGTAGTCGTCATATTTCTATACAAATGTGGTATATACTGTGACGATGGAGCGCTTTGGGCAGCAGCTTGCACGAGGAATCGGGAGTTCGGGTTAGTCGGAGCTCTGAAGCGTCGAGGTTGAAACGGGCGTTCTAGGAATGACGAAGAGGCCAGGATAGGATTCAGGGTTTCGGGAAAGGGTAGAGCAATGAAAATGAACGAGAAATGTTGGCAGCTCTTTTCTGAACCCTAAACCCTAAACCCTAGCAATGCAGGTTGACCAGCTGACATCTGGGGACTGCTTCGGTGAGCTCCCGTTGCTGCAGCTTCGGCCTCACCAGCACTCGGTGGTTGCGAAGGAGTCGGGGTCCAGGAAGTCAGGGAAGCTGCAACACATCGAACGAATTATGTAAGGAATCTAGCTTCTGGATCGTCAATTCGGGATCCTGGACCCAAAACCCCGGACGCTAAAGTACTTCAGGGATGGCAACTCGTTGAAGTTGGAGATGAGGCGGTTCGAGATAACCAACAATAAACCCCGTAGCCCTACTCCGAGATGTTTAGGAGGTTGTACCATAGGGGGCTTAATAATTAGAATAGGGTTTTGCGGGTTCCTCATTATAATTGCGTAGTTTAATACACCCCCAAACCCTCTTCTATGTATTAAGGCGCCTATATTACAGGGGCTTCATAAAGATGTCAGGAGCGAAGCTGCACCTGGGTCATCGACCGGTGGCAATTCAAGGAAATCCTCTTCAAGGCCATGAATGATCTTGGTGTTAAGGGTTGGGCCCGGGCTCTATGTGATTAGGTGCTTTATCACAATCATCTGCTTGTCGCGCCTGTCGCAAAAAATGATGTGGCTATGTAGAGCTGAGGGGATGGCCTTGTGCTGACTGGGCCGAGAAGTCTTGGTGTGTGGCAGGTACCTGACAGCAAGCTGGTGGAGTACATCAGCTATCTGGTCATCCAGTCGCACAGAGCAAGCTGCCGGCTGACCGTCCAAACATGAACCCCTGAATGCGAAATCCTTCAGAACCCCAAACCCCACCAGAGAGCGAATGCCAATCGAAGCAGTGCCAGGATCGAGTCTCGATCCTGGACGCGCTGTCAGGAGAGGAAAAGACATCGACGGCGCAGGCTCCACCTCGGCAATGAAAAGGGTTTGCCAGAAATTTGAAACTCTCGACATGTAGAGATTGTATGAGTGGTGATCATGCTCCGCATTCAGCCTACCGTCAGCAAGCAGGCACTCACTGAGATGAGCTTCAACAAGGGCGACGTCATCTTGCAGCAGGGTGACGTGGCTCAGAGTTTAGAGTTGGCTGTGCAGAGCTGTGCGACAGGACAGAAGCCGATGCTTGATCAAATGTGGACCAGGTGAGACAGGAGACTCCTTTTACATCCTGTTTGACGGCGAGGCCACGCACCACCGAAGGCATAGACTCTCGAGCCCCAAATCCTAATTAAACCCTCAGCCGAGCTGGGCATTCTGAAGTCGTTTGATTTTTTGTCTAGCTGTGGCTTCCTGCCGTCCCGATAGATGTGCACCGAAGCGAAAGGACCTCGCACTAAACACATGGGCGGCATCAAGTTGCGTCCTCAATGTACTCCACGAGCATATTGTTATTATTAAGGCCCCCCTACGTTCTGCCCTTGTCTTCTGTGCCTTCTGCCGAAGTGAAGTTTTAATATCGTGGTCTCGAGCTTTCAACTTGAGTCTATTTGGCATTCTCTGTGATGGCGAAACGGCGAAACTCTTACAACAACAGAAATGGACTAAAACCAGGCGCGCCCTTTCTAAAAGCCGTAAAAAGACTAGCAAGACCGAATCCAGAAGGATCGGACGAAGTCGTGAAAGCCGTCATGGCGTGCTTTACATCGCAGCTTCGCCACGGCTTGCACGTCCAGGTTGCACGTACTCTTTTCGAATTCCTGTGCAGCAGCACGTTGTTCGAAGGCAGACCCAAGTGGACATCCAGGTGTCAAATTTCCTTGGTCCGACAGCGAAGCCGTACCGTCAGGGGTTGGCTCTCGGATGTTATCGCATTGCGTCGCATTGCAGTCATGATGCGGCGCATTTTCTGTTATGTCCTCTTTGCAGCCGTACTGCGCCATGACGGATAGCCGGAAGGCCATGCAAGCCTCAATAACCTAGCGTCGTGTTTCGGATGCGATCCCAGCTTCCCAGGGTTTGTCTGGCAGGCCAAGGCGACTTGCATGCAGTGCCACCAGTCCCCATAAGTCCTGCGTTCTCTGAACTGAGCACAGCATGCATTTCGCCGGCGACCAATCTCGTTGCGGTGATGTTAAACAGATGAAAGCAGTCAGCAGCAGGGGCAGTTGCTCGCAGGTGACCGTCCTCATCAACGGTAAGGTTGGGAGTTGTTCTAAGTCAGTTTCCACCAGCGTGTCAAGTCCCTTGACGTGAACTGTGGCCCTAGAATCCATGCTTGTAGGGATTAGGGCCTGAAGACTTCCTTTTCAGCAATCCCCAGGTGGTGGCTCGTTTAGAAGCATCTGTCGAGGCCGGCTCCTAACAAGGCTTTCGGTTCTAATCCCACACTGCCTTCTACTCTGGCCGCGCGATAGACACACAGGGGGCGAGGACATAGACAATATGGAGGAGATGGTGTGCTTGGCATTTGCTTCTAAGGCTTAAAGGGTCTTACTGGGATACTTTCATCGCCTCTCTTGCGTGCCACATGTGAAACATGGAGAGTGGGCGCTTGCCGACAAAGCGCCGGAACCCCGGCTAGGTCCCCTGGGACCACCCATGATGCAGATGCACCCGTAAACATGGTTGATATCTGAATCAGAACTATCATAGCGTCAGTGGCATGTACTTGGAAGCTGACACGCCTTTTTTGTTTGTCCCCCCAAATCCCTTCGGGCTGGGATGGTCGGTTTGTCGTAAGCCTTCTACGTATCACAGTCGCTACACTGTAAATTGACACTCGATCGGTGTTGGAGCCGGCCTCCCAGTTCCAATCAGGATCTAAAGCGGCTCCCCGAACTTGAGGGTCACTGGAGAGTGGTTCAGGAAAGAGGATCCTCTGATCCTCTTTGAGGAACTTCAGATATTGAGCGAGCGCTGCGAAGCTAGCTTCTGCCGCTACACGGCAGGAGCACACCGCCCATCATTTTGGCGAGCCTAGGCTGCAAAGGCGATGCTCCTGACCATAATGGTTGGGGGCCTGGTACGTTTTGAAAAAACCACTGACTATGGTGCTGATGTGGTCTTGGTGAGATTTGGTGACGATGAAAATGCCAAGAGCGAACACGGAATGGACGCATCCTGGAACGCAAGAGCATCCGGAATCGTATCTGAATCTGGCACTACTGGTAGGACTTGCAGGAATCATGTCCAGTGTAGTTGACATTTGACGATGTGGGACTTTGCAGAATTTGGTGCCTAAGGTTGCAAACGGTTCAAGATTCAACACGAACCAAAGGTCTCAAGTTGCCCTTGGGCCCTTGGGTTTAATGCAGGGATGCTAAACCCAAACGAACAAAATTCAATCGAAGGAGAAGGCCCTGATCAGCAGCCAGCCTCGAGCAGCGACGGTGCAAGTTGCTTCTGCTCAAGCCAAGGTTCGCTGCAATATCTTGTGTTTCGGGTTTCGATCAGACTCTTGAGCTTGCTTGTTCTTGCTTGAGCTGACCTGCCGGCTTGGGATGTCTATCCAGGCTGACTTCAGAACCAGGGGAGTATGTGCATGTCTGGGGAATCTCCAGGACTGCAATCTCTTGCTTTGATCCGTGAGCTGCCCATCAATTCAGAATTCAGGTGCAGAGGCATGCCTTAACCTTGACACATGCATGACAGCTGCAGCTTCTTCCGCCGTTCCTGTCTTCGGCATACTGCTGGCTAGGGCTGGTGTTCACCACCTGATGTTAGCGGCGATCGTAGCTGTGACGACCCATGTTGATAAGAAAGGTGAGGATTGAACTGTCATGACTGCGCTGCAGGATGCTTCCGGTATTCCTTAATAATGAACTTGTGGGTATTGAGAATGATATCAACAATCGCAAAGAGCTGCAGTGACAGTGTTACTTACGATCGGTTTTGACAGCAGCAAAGTGTGTAACTGAGCTGCATCGACTAAAAGAGGCTATCCCGCGATGACAGCATTCATCAACCAAACAGGTTTGGCACGTGTGCAAACGGCAATGCATACGAATACTGATCGCTTGCAGAGCTTGAACCAAACCACAGTTGAGCAGCTGCAATATCTCGCATGTGTTTGATTTGGGCCCACTGCCCAGCCGTTGCCAGGTTCCCACAGGTTTCTCTTCTCAAACCCTCAAATCGTAGGTGCTCGCGTTGGATCGGATCGCTTTCAACGCCCTGCTGGGCTCCCTCGAGGACGGAGGGGCAGTGCAGGTCGGCAAACCTACTCTAGGATCTAGAGTAGGCCCTCACTCCCTTTTTTTAGGGTTCAGGTTCCTTATAAGCCCCTGTAGACCAAAACGGGCACCCTTTTTATTCCTAAGTTACTCTTGTGTTTAGTATTAAACCTTCGGAAGCGTCCCAACATATGGGGATCGTAATAAAGAGAATAGGGTTCGTTTTCGGGGTTTCCCTGGAGGGTTCTGTAGAAGGGCTACTATGAGGGATGTTTACAGGTGCTTTAACAGTTAGAATGGGTTTCGGGGAATATTCTACCATACTCCTAACAGGGACTCTAGGGGAGCAAAATAACACAAACGGTTTCTGGCCTTTACTGTAGACTACTCGCAGGAAGCTTTGGACCTGAACCCGCAAGCCAATCTCATCAGCACTAGAAGCAATCCTATCAGCCCTCTTCAGAAGCACCCCCTAAACCTTAAGCCGTACGCCCGAAACCCTCAAACACTAACCCCTAAACCCTAAAGCCTTAAACACAATAGCCCTTAAGCCCTAAGGCCCTTAAGCCCCAAGCAGAGTGACGAGAAGGACATCTTACGCGCCCAGGAAGATGGGAGATCAAGGCCTCTTCGGTTTTATAGGGCTCTGGGGGATGCTTTTAAGGTTCTCTAGGGCTTTGGGGCTTTCTTAGAGGGTTTTCCAGAGGACCTAGGCTTTATGGGATTCTTTAGGTATCGTTCTGATGGGTGTTCCTTCGGAGGTTTCTCCTTCTGTTTTATTGACGGAAAACCCCAGGGATATATGTAAGAGCATTATACTGTGTGTGTGTGTGCGTGAAAGTTTGGGGGTGGGCTTACGGTGGTAAGGTTGGGTTTAGATTGTGCTTGGTTTTTGGAAAAACCAGTGCTTGCGGGTTTCGATGTTTCTGTATGTTGTCAAGTTTCGTCGTGAGCTGGTGGAAGGTTCCTTGGTCGCCCTAGGTAGTGTTTTGGGAGTGAGTGTCAGTGCGTGCCTGTTAGTCGAGCTCACAGCGTTGTCAGGTTCAGAGCCCGCAAGCTTCAGAACCTCATGGTTTCGTAAATTTTGGATGCCTTTCTTCGTTGCCGCTCCCGTCATCATGTTCGTTTCACTTGTCGTGTTTTGTCGCCCTATATATGTACCCTTCGCCTTTGATCATGCTCCACTGCTTTACATTTGCTCTTGATTGTAGTTGCTGCTGCCGCAGTCGTTGTGTTTGTGTTGCTACTGTCGTTGGTCTTGCTCGTCTCGCACCGAAGCCGAATGGTACATCCCATCCCCCAAACCCTGACCTGCATGCAAACCCTGAACCCTCAGGGTTTGCAGCAGGGTTCCTCAGCATCGGAAGACTCCGAACCAGCTGGACAATGAGGCATCATCACCTGCGTAGGAGGAAGCATAGTATTTATTGTTAGTATCATCATGATTCTTCTTTGCAAGTCTGTATACTTAGTTTTGCTATTCTCATTATCTTTATTGCTATAAATCTGATGAGGATTATGATTATTGTTGTTTATATTGTGGTTACCATTGATTACTATTATTGGTTTTACTGACTTCACTCTGATAACTATGACTATTGGTATCATTTTATCCTTTTCATTATTGTCATCATCAACATCATCAACAACCTAGCGAAGCCTGCCCATGCCCTGAACGCCAGAGACCGAAGAAGCCAGCTATTCGTTAAACAGGGTCTGGGAGTTAGGCGACAGCCGAAACTCTGTCTTTCCCGAAGGCACCCATCACTTACATGTGATCTGCAGCAAATAACGGGGCCAATATGGACCCCTGAATATGAGGAGGCTTCATGCAGAAGGACCCACCAACGAGGAACCCCCGATCTTAAGACTGAAAACCCGCCACGCAGGTACTGCGAATCATAAACGCTGATAGTGGCTGTTCTATTCCTGTTTCTCATTGGAGTCCTAGAAATTTTCGAAGTCATACAAATGTGCTTCAAAGCCACAGGCAAACGAGGGTCAATCGAGGGTTGACCGTGAAGCCGTTCCAAAAGGCAGGAGCCGAAGTTGACTTGCCGTGGGGTTTAGTTAGAGCGTTGGCTTAGGACGTCAAAGGGGTTACGGCGTAGCTGTGGGTTCAGACTCGGGATGGGGGTGGAGGCTGTAGTTTTGGATGGTTAGTGAAGCTTAGGATCCAGCATTTGAGTTGCAGTTTGGGTTTAGCGGTGAGGCGGCTTGTGTCTTGTGCAAGTTCGGATTCTGGTGCAAGAGCTTGAAGGTGAGTATTCAAGAGTCCGTCGGTTTTCTCCGAGCCCTCATAGAATTCGGAGGGTGTCATCACCAAAACGATTCCGAAACCTCCCCAAAGTTTCAACCTCAAAGCCTGTCGGACTGTGTGACTATCGCCGTTCAGACACGAAAGCCGAAAGTTCTTGGTGCTCCGGGCGCTCCAAACGTGCATTCGTGGTTTGAGATCTTTTGGTGTTGAGAGTGGGAGGAGTGCTCCAGCGCCAGCAGCCCATAGCTACCTGCACAGAGCGTTCGAAGGGGGCTGACGACCTCTTACCCCCAGGAGCCCCAATCATTCTAGAAATTATAGAATACCGCAGCCTGGAGACTTTGTACGCATAGTGCCATTCCTCGGGGTTCCTGAGCATAAAAGTTAGATTCTGACTACAAGATACTCCCCACAAACCCTGCTCTAAGTGCCAAGGCCCCTACTGGCTTCACAGCATCTCCTCAAACAGCAAGTGCGAGCCCCTTTCAGATCTTCCGCAAAGATCTCATGGGTGTTGGGCTCCTGGGCGTCGGAGAGTTCGGGGCCGTGGAGCTCGTAGCACACCGACGGGCAGATGAGACCTTTGCAATGAAGAGTGGCTTGTCTTCCAGCTTATTGAGCTTCGCAATAAAGGACAATGTCAGGGTTCTATTACGGCTACTACTGGTATCAGGGTTGCTATGAAGGGTTTAGTGTTTGTGACGGTTTTTGTGTTCCTGGGCTTGCGGCCCAGGGATGTCGGAACAAGGCTGTAAGACGAAGGTTCAGGTGGAGGGTCCCACAGTCCCACGTGTAATAATCATAGATTGTACAGTATATACAGTATATATTGTATAATATATACATATATATATATATATATTATATATAATTTTCTTGTACATATTATATACTATACACGCATAAGAGCACATGTTAGATAGTTCGGAACGAGGACCAAGGAGTTGCAGAGTCCTGGCTGTTTCGGATTCTACGTGTAGGTCAGCTGCCGGATCGGGGTCTAGGAAGTCAAAGACTTGTCTATTATATTCTGCTATACTACATTACATTACATTACATTATATTACACTCTGTTACGTTATGTTGCATGATACTGCATTACACTACATTAGATTACATTTTTTGCATTCTAGCAATGTTTTCGGAGGGTCAAGCACGGCCACATGCTTCGGTCAAGAGGCATGAGGCTGTGTCAGGCAATACTGGCAACTGAAGGGAGGCGACGGGTCCGTCGCAGAAAACATGTTTAAGTGTTGAAGACTGTTGTGCTCAGAGCCTGCCCCCTCCCATAGCAAGGAAGCCCTGTTCCACATTAGTCTCGCGCTGCAGTGCTTTGTTTCACAGGTATGTCGAAAGCCCTGTTGGTGCAGAAGGGCAAGCAGAATGTGGCCCTGAATGAGAAGCATGTACTCATGTACATTCTCTCGCCCTTCATCGTTCAGCTGTTCGAGCGGCTTGTCTGAGTCTGGGGTAGGCACAAAAGCATACTTCGTATCACTAAGAGTCTTCATGAAAGAGCTGCGCGGTCAGGCAACTGTACTAGTAGGGAGTTTTAGTTGCAGACACCTGGAACACAAAAGTAGCAACTCATAAGCGCTAGGTCGTCGATTACTACGACATGTACTAGACAAAACGGAGAGTTCTGACGTTCGCGACCGAGCCAGCTAGCCCGACTCTCTCACGAATCCAAAAGCGCAGTTCCACAAAGGTGATTATAGAACTTATAATACAGAACGATGCCACCGACACGACAGCCGAGGGCGTACAGCGACTCTTCCACGCTGTATCTCCTGTTAGATGCTTGTCTGCTTATGGTGGCTCGTTGCTCAAGAATGCTCCGACGAGAGGCAGGACAGGCGCATCAGAGGCCATCTGGGATCCCACCACTTGTGCTCGGAGAGCTAAGGAAGCCGCCCTTGGCGGAGACCTACATGGCCTGTATTGCCGCAAGCGTCTCTACGGAAGCGAGCGTCATGCAGCCTTCTACACGGCAGGCGTGAAAATGCATCCTTGCGCGAGGGTTTCGAGTTGCGGCCATGCATCCAGAACTCTTTACGAACTCCTTCTGATACGACGTGTGCTTCTTTCGGTCAACAAAACGCCCTACGATTTCGCCCAGCTTGTGGGCTGCATTGCCCACAGCAGCATCAACGCTGCATCACCACCACCATGCTTGAGCAGGCTGGTACGTCCTGGAGTCAGTGGTCTACACTGACTTGTTTGTGACAGGTCTTAAAAATACATGAGCCGTTTTCGTCATTGCAGGATGAGACATGAGGAAACATGCACAAGCCGAAGAGCCTTGCCAAATTCATCCCCCGACCCAGAAGGCGATGACATCTCAGCTTTAATCGAAGAGCACTGCCCAAAGCAGGATCTGCATTGGCTCTTCACTACCTGCATCAGCGCCGTGTCTCTGCTGCCCAGTTTCTCTGGTCTCTGACAGTGTAGTTATAAAATTGCGGGATCTTGTAAACGTCAAACGGTGGCAGAGCCGGACTGTCTTTTGTACAAGGCGGAATCCTGTTGGAAAGCACGAAAGCTTCAACATTAGCAAGGGCATGTAATACTTACGGTCCGTTTACGGTGGAGTATTGCCGGCAGCATGCGTGTGGAAACTCGGTTTGGGCCCAAAGGCTGTCAGCTGCGTTTTGGCTTCTTATGACAACAAATTCATGGTATGAACACTTCAGCCTTCAAAGTTCTCATTTGAATATTTGCTACTACCACCAAGATCTGCACCAGAGGCTGTTTCGCTCAGGCTTGCACACAAGCAGCAAGGCACATGAGCGAACATGCGGCGGACAATTTCTAGCCTCAAACCCGAAACTCTCATCCTGAAGCCAGCCATGACAATGAGAACCTTCGAGTTATCCAGGTATCATTTACCGAGACCTGCGGCCCGAGAATATTTTGCTGACCCAGGACTGCCTTCCGGCCTGCTTACTACTCGGGGTCCTTGCCCAAAGCCTAAAGGCCCCCCCAAAAGTCAAAGGCTGTCACTTTGCAGCGGATCCCCGAAATCCATGAGCTCTACATGAAGTCACAGGACGGAAACATCAAGCTTTGCGACTTCGGGCTTGCCTCCTCGTTGCAAAAAGTTGGCTGGGGCAAGAGCTTCAGGGACAAGGAAGAGTTCCGCCGGAGGGGTCGGGGTCGGTGGAGGGTATGGCAAGGAGTTCGGTCAACTTCAGGACTTTCCAGGCATCGCTCGTACGATTTCTTCAAATGACATGTCAGATGTCCTGCGCTCCTACATCTTGAAGTCGACCGCTACGGATTTGCCGAGGCAAAGTTTGTGGCGGAGAGGACCTTCACCAACTGTGGCATTCCAGACTACTACGCGCCGGAGACATGGGGTTCGTGTGCTTCACGCCTAGGGGCCCTCGGATTCGGTGCAAGGTAGGTCTTCGAATCATGGTTGGAGTCATGCATGCTGTGGGTGCACTGGCAAGTCCGCTGTGCCGTGTGCAGGGCTCCGAAGGTTTTGTCTGTTTATGATGACTTGTCGGATGACGGATTTGCTTTCGGTCACAGAACGAACAATTCTTCGAAGTTTCGGTTGCTCGCAATAGTTTCAAAGTGTTCTTGGACAACAGCTTAAAATGACGCAGGCCTACGAATGGCGTCAATCAAGTCGAATACCTTAAGCCTCGAGCTCCCAACAACGAAAGGGTGCGAACAAGGGTCGACGGGTACCTAGCAGAGGTACACGGTTTTCCAACGCTTGGCAGGTGGTAGACGTTTGGGGATGGAAGCGGAACTGACCAGACAAGGCTGAACTGAGCTGGGGCTGCCATTGAGCAGCGACGTGAAACGACGGAATCTTCAGGCTTGTGCAGACTTTCCCCAGACTGCTATGTCGAGTAGAGACAGAGGTTCTGCTGAATCAGGATTCCGAGGTAGATACAGTGTTTCTATTGAAGGATCCCTAACCCTAAACCCTAAACCGTTCTATTGAAGGATCCTTGGACGCTGGGCTTCAACTTTGTGCATCGGTGCTCTCCGACAGGAGATGGTACTTGCTACTGGACATGGTCTCGAGCTGGACTGGTGGTGCTTCGGGATCCTTCTGCTACTTGCCCTCAAAACATTAAATGTAATCTATCTAGTTGTTCTTCATGTCCTTTACGATATAACGCAATATATATATACACATACAATATATGATTTTCTGTGTTCATTCGGAACGTGGAATGTTAACAATTGCGAAGCCCTGGGCCCAAACAGTCCTACCCACCCCGCGAAGTCAGGCCGAGATAAAGGGTCACCTCGCAGGTTTGAGCTGATGTCAGGGAAGCCGCCCTTCGAGTCGTCGAACCCCATGCAGATTTACGTCAGCATCCTGCACGGCATCAGCAAGGCAGGTATATGGTTTCCATACGTGCATGCATGCATGCATGGATGGATGGATCGATGGATGATTTTATTGTCTCGTCTCGTCCCGTATGGTGTTGCACTGTATTCTATTCTATTCCATTCTACTCTATTGTATTGTATTGTATTGTATTTTATGTTTCATTATTTCTGTTTGCATGCATGTATATATGCGCGCATACACGTGCATACGACAAACACACAGATAGACAGAGAGGCATGTATACTGTTTCTGGAAGGTCGCCATGCCTGAGGGCAACACCAGAGCTGCGGGCGATCTCATCAAGCTGCTGTTAAAGACCGCACGCGGGGTTTCGGGCAGACACATATTATCCGCATTGGAGTGGGATTTAGTTCGTGTAGGTCCTTCCTAAAGCCATCAAAGGGATCTCGGTGTGCGTGGTCGATGGTTGGGTTTCGTTGTCACGGTAGCCTGATGCTTGCGCCAGGAAGGAGCCATTGGACAGATTACCTGTGAAGGAGGGTTTCGCGAAGCTGAAGGACCCATTCCTTATAAAAACATTAGTCTTTAGTGTGGTTTCTTAGGGTTCCGAATCAAGTATCCTTGGTCATACCCCCAACAGCAGCCCCAAACTTGCGATGAACGAAGTCGTGACGAAGGAGCAGCGCTGGTTCTCCGAAATTTCCTGGAATAGCTTGTCGGAGCTGCAGATGGACACCCCTTACAAACCCAACATCCGCCACAAAAAAGACCTTGCGAACTTCCATCCGCGATCAGAGCTACTGGTGCAATCTCCTGAATATGAAGATGACGGCACCGACTGGGATGCTAACTATCCCACCTAGTGACCGACATGCCAGAGCTCTGTGGGAGTCCCTCACATGACAGGCGGCTGCGCTCTGCCGCGCTTTGGTATCCTGCTTCGTTACCATGGTTGCCCTAACATGTACATAGCTGGGAGCCATCTCATCAGCAAAGCCTCAACACATCCTTGTCCATACTGCGATGCCAGCCTGCACCTGCTCCAACAACGATATGATCGGTAGAGGGTCTGGCTGATGAATCTTGGTAGTCTGTCGATTGTGAACACTGCAAGACTACGACTCCTGGCGTGCTGCTCTCCTTCGGCTACATCGAGTCAGACTGCATCTTTCAGAAGCACGTGCATGGCTTCGTGCGACTGAAGCCTTTCTTCTGGTGCGACAGTGCGACACTACTGTTTTGCTGCAGCAGGTCAGCAGCTCAGCAGCATCGTGGCAGGTGTTTTGTTGTGCCTTGGTACCAGGTCCGTTGCGGAATGTCAGTTGCTCAGCTAGGTCGCCGACCGCATCTTGAACACCGACAAGCAGCCATGGGCATCTGCGTCTAATGCTGCCGCTACGAGCACCGATCTGCGTGGACTTGCCAATGCATGTGCTTGCAAGCTGCGACCTCCAATGCAGCATATCCCTGCGCACTACGCGAAGCTTCAGCGTGCGTTGGAAAAGACAGCAGGTCTCAATCCGCGATGATTTGGGGTGTACAGTGCCGTCCAACTCGTCCTAGGCAGCAGATGAAGCCGGAGAATTCTTTCGCTTCGCTTTCGTCCTGACGATTCCTGAAGCTGCCTATAATAAGACTCTAGGAGTTCCTTTTTTTGATTATCGTATAGGCTCCTAGCAGGGCGAAGCAAAGGCTTAGCCCAGGTTGACGGATGACGGTTCAGGGTGTAGATGGGCTTTAAGTTTGGCAGATAGTTGGGCAAGGTGCTGCAACTGCATGGACCTAAGATCCACATCAGAAGCCGAAGCAAAGTCTCATTGCTGAAATATCTAACGCCTAACGAGAGCAAGTCCCAAAACCCTGAACCGACGCAACGCATGCTCGAGTTGCTATCGTGCATGTTTACTACCATTCCCGATGTCTTTTCGGTACGACAGTCGGGCACTCGATCTCTGGAGTGTCTTTTGGTTGAAAGCATGCGAAAACCTGGAAGATAACGCATCACCTGTTCCTCCCAGCCACAGCCCAACCAACATTTGGGATGATCGTGATCCTTGAACAGCACTTAAGGATCGAACCTCCCCCTCATGCAGAAACAGCAGGAACATAGGGACGGATCATGATGGTTATTGCATCTGAACCAGGCATGAAATAGTAGCAGCAGCAGTTGCAGAAGGCTGAGCAGTAGAAGCAATCGTCGTAGCAGCAGTTGTCGTCGTCGTCATCCTGACTGACAGTAGCGAAGTTTGTGGCAGTGGTAATAGAATCAGTAGGCCGAAGCAAAGCAGAGAACGAGGCGAAGGAGGAGGAGGAGGAGCAGGAGAACCGTGGGCATGCCGGGAAGTACCTGCAGTTGCATCCCGGGTTAGCATCCACATAGTGATCACGACTATCATCATCGTCATCATGAACACCACGAGCACCTGGAAAGTATTTTGTCGCTGGCTTTGTGTGCCGTTTTTTCTATGAATTGTCGGGGCTATACCGCAGGTCTTTGATGCATTTTCAACCCTTTGACAGCGCCGCCCGAGCCACGCAGCTCAAACCTTGCGGTCGTGCGACGGAGGGCCCTGAAATCCGTGAGCTCCCCCGAGCACAGAGGCAAAGGTACGTCTGGTTTCCATCAGACATGTGATAGCACGTGATTGGTGACAGTCTTGGTGTATGTTCTGTACACCGGACCCTTTCTGTATGTCAATGTATCTCTATGTGCCTATATAGGTATAGATAGGTAGATGTATAGGTTGGTGTACATGCATACGTGTAGCGCATGCCCACGCACAGACAATCCTCAGTTCTCTTTGTTTTGTTCCACTCGTCTTGTGGTTTTGGTTTGCCTGCTTGCCAGTCTTTGTACATGCATGTGTATTCATATGCAGCTAGATAAATACGTGTGCCGATGGACAGATTGACAAATTGTGATCCGCCGATTTGCGCAGTAGTATGATGTGTTGCATGTTCCTGTGTCATCGTGTACACATGCTCTGAATGGTGCGCTGGTTGGGAAGCTTCGCGATTTGAAGGTCTTACGGGTATTTCTGGGATCTCGGGGTGTGACTGACGGGTGCCACCGTGGTTGGCAAGGTTTCAGGGTCAAACCCAGTCACGCAGCATCAACATGTCTTAAAGAGTCGGCAGTTCACCACGAAGATGACCATTCACAGTAAATTCATGAAAGATTTTTGTAGGGCCCTAAATAATTCCCAATACTTTTTTTTTTTTTGGGGGGGGGGGGGGGGGGCGTTTTGAGTGGTATAGTTAAAATAATCCCACAAACCCTTTCTTAATATTATGGGGGCGAGGGACAACTTGATTCCGTGCATGAGGGTTTTTTTTTCATACCTCAAACCAANACCACACATAATAAATCTAAGATAAAATATCGTGAGTCCTTACAGATTTTGATGTGTTTTTTTTGTTTTGTGGGGTGCGGGGGGGGGGCGGGGTGCCTTATGATAGTTATAGTATAATATACCCTAAAACCCTGTTCTAATTATTGCGGGGCAGAGCTCAACCTGATCTGTGCAGTTGGTGGTTTCGTTATACTACTCAGAAGCACCAGGATCTCACAAGTCACCTTGTGCCGGATTACAGGACCTATTTTTGTCCGGAATGCGAGATCCATGGTGTTTGTGCTTATTCATGGGAATCGTGTTTTTTACTTTCCAGGGTTTGGGATTCAGGACCAAGTCAATACAGCAGTGTCACGAATTCGAAGCGGCTTATGATTATTTTTGGCTTTGGGGTATGTGATCGTACAAAAAGATATGGACTGCAAGGCCGTGATGGTACTATTCATCAGTGGAGCTAACGAATAGCTGAATAGTTGGCTGCCACTGGAGTCCTTGTATCTCGGACTGTGCGCAGGCGGTGAGGCCTTCGTAAGTGCAATGTCCTTCGGAAAGTTGCAATCTACAGCAGCCCAAGTTTTTCAATGTATGGGCAGCAAGTTATAGTATTGCAGGTGCAGTTTCGGCAGGCGACGATGGAGTCGCACTGGCAAGCATGCCAGTTCTGGGATGCATCGGTTCCAGTTTGGTCAAGCTCTTATGCGACACGGCAGCAGTGGGTAGCGGCTGTCTTCCCTCTTTTCTTGCTCCCCTCGTATCCGCTCGACTCTATGCACATCGCCCTGCCTCCATCTGGTCCGAGAATGTTACAGCGATCTCTTGCATGAACCATCCTGTGCTCCTTCCCTGCCGCACCGAACAGCACCTACCAGGTCTGTGTCGCCGACCCTACACACTCGCTCACGCAATGCGTTTGAATCTCTACATCCGCCTCGCTCTCACTCCTCCCCGGCTCTTTGTTGCCATGCCATGAAAACAGACTCCAACATCAAGACGTAATGGAACACTGGAGTTGCTGTAAGCGACTCGACATGCATGCAGCCTCGGAGCGTCTCAAGGACAGCTCATTAAATTTTTGTCGAGCAAAGGTTGTCGCTGGCATCTGCCTAGCGTGCGCCGTGCTGTCCGGCATGAATCAGGCACGCTTGATGATGATGGTAGGCGAGAAGCCGACCCCTACTTGATTGAATATGCATGGCATGGGCAGTCAACAGTGGTACGTAACTAGCATTTCTCACGCATAATTAGAAGTCCAGCTCCACTTATGTGGAACAGCGTAACCCTACTCTTTATGCCTTCCCTGTGCTTTCAAGGAGATTTAGTTGCCTGAGCCGGAAGCTGATAGCCTCTGCCAGGCCTCGACAGCGTCGCAATTCTTTTTGATTTTTGCTTCTGCAAGCTGCTTAACTTTTGGCCTTGGTGGGACGGCTTTCATGCTGCTCTACCTGAGCCACGGCCTGATGTGAAGCTCTAGACTCTGTAGACTCGTAGACCCTCTTTTGAGTCCTCTTAATGAGCCCGAGGCCCTAAACGTGTCCTGTCGCCGGATTCTGCGAAGATCCAAGGAAGCCCTGCAGTCATGAATGGAGCAAGCCCAATCATGAGTGGATGTCGCTTGTCAGATGCAATCCGCCGAGGGTTTAGGCTTCGTGCCTCTAGGGTTCAGGGTTCACCTGGGGCTGCTACGACAGGGGATGCCCATCATTCCCGGCTCTGGCAGTTGCGTATGCTTCCACGTGTCTTGCCTCACCTTATTGTAGTACCCTTGATCTCACTCTGCCCTACATTACTTCATCCTTGCCCGCACCGCTACCTCCACCTTCACATTGTCTTCACCCTTTCCCTCAATTTTGCCTTTACCTTTGCCTGATCTTATTTTGTCGCACCTTCTGTCATGCTGGCTTAACATCTGTTTTGTATGCTATGCCATGCTGTCCTGTGCTATGACATGATACGTTATGATTTGTTATAGCCAAACGCTACAATGTGCTCTGCATATTGCCTGCTCTGTATCCCTCTCTGTATATGTCCTAGAGAGAGGCAGGCAAGCAGGCAGGCAGCGCGGGCATGCGGCTCGCACAAACGCATAACACGATAAGCAACACTTCTTGTGGGTGTCTGCAGGCTAGAATGCGCAAGCTACGACAATTGGTCAGACACTCTCCCGGTAGCAACTGCGCCTGCACATGTTTGCTGAACCATTTCATGGCCTCTTGAACGGTTCGCAAGTCTCCTGCGACAGTGTAGGCCTCGAGCGGCACATCATGCTCGCAATTCAGACAGACACTCCCACACTCATGGATGCACCTGTATGTGTATATATGTATATACATATTATATATATATGTACACATACACACATATACACACAGATATATGTACATATGTGTGTTTAATGTATCATCGCATTATTGTTTGTTTATCTTACGTGTTTGGTCTATATTCAGACATTGCTTTCACCTCCCGGAAGCCCGACGACACTTTCTAAAGAGCAGGCCGAGGCCACATGTTCGAAGCCTGAACCAGGTATTGTTGGGCCTTTACCCTTGCATTTTGGCCATTCTCCACGGCAGCGCTTGCCGCGGTGGCTCTTAGCATTACGAGTTTTGGCAGCTTGGCGGAATGCCTGCTCCGTAGTTACCCGGACTACGTGCATGAATGATTTTGTGCTTTGCTTTGCAAGTTAGAGTCTTGCAGGTCGATGTCTTGAATTTACGACAGATTGCAGTCGAACTGCCACCAGGGATTCTTGCAACATTTTCTGGTCGACTCCTGCTATAGGGCATCACGTTCTGGCAGCTAGCTAGACCCTGTCTGACAGTCACCTGGAATCTTGGCCGCTGCTCTAGATTAAGATTCCGTTCAACCCCCCCTGACACGAGCAAACCATTCTGTTCTCAGTATCTGAAAAGGCGCCTGAACACAGAAGAAGTCCCAGGTGCCAGCCATCGGTTGCCCAGCATCGGATTTGTCGTTCTCCTCACTGTGATAGCCTTTGGGCTCGCGGCCTACGAGACACTTTGGTGACTTGGCTTCCGCATACTTCCGGGCCATGACCTGCATCCATGCGCCAGTACATCGTAACGAGAAAGCAGAGAAGTGGACAGCGAGCGCAGCCGAAGTCTGCACCATGACATTGCCGTGCTACATCGTCAAAACAGCCACGATGGCAGCCAGTGTCACAATAACCGAACAATCTAAAAGCAGTGGAAATACTACGCTGGTCCAGCACCACCACCAGCACTACCACCATCGCCACCACCTCCACAACTGGCAACGCCAACACCAGCACCAACCCCAACAAGAACGACAACAACACCAACCACTAAACCAAGTAATGAAGCTGCAACAACATAAGCAACAAGACACTACACAACAGAAGCGACAGTAATCACATGCAGCACTACAAAAACAGCAAGAGTAAGACTGTAGCTAACCAGTTTGCCTCCATGAAGGTCACCACCAGCATCATCATCATCGTCAAAAAAAGAAGACTCAGCTGTCAGTTACATGCCTGGCATTGGGGACAGAGACACACTGGAATACCAGGTTTCGTAGATCAGAGAACCACCCATGCAAACGATGGGTGAGAACAGCCATGCAGCAGCAGACCCTAAACCCTAAACCCCTAAACCCTAAACCTTAAACCCCGAAGCCCTAAATCCCCAAACGCTAAATCCCCAAACCCTAAGCCCTAAACCCCAAACGCTCCTTAAACCCTGCAGCGAATCTGCCATCGATGCGCCGGAGGTTTGTGAGAGGCGAACCGCTGTCCCTAGTGCCTCGGCTGTGTATTGCTCTCGAGTATGGGAGTTT
Organism: Symbiodinium sp. clade A Y106; assembly: GCA_003297005.1. Taxonomy (NCBI): domain Eukaryota; class Dinophyceae; order Suessiales; family Symbiodiniaceae; genus Symbiodinium; species Symbiodinium sp. clade A. The sequence goes on along the minus strand of BGNK01000756.1, from coordinate 12,366 downwards.
CCGAAAATTAGGGGGTACCTTTAAGGGTTCCTTTAACGGCTTACTATAAGGGTACTATAAGGGTTGCTTTAAAGGGCTCTATAAAGGTTTAGAGTTTCCAATAGTAAGGGGTACCTTAAAGGTATCTGTAAGGGTACTAACAAGGGTTTAGGGTTTAGAGTTTCCGAAAGTAAGGGGTCCTTGTTTTGGGTTCCGTATAATAAGGATCCTACTTTTTCGGGTGCTATATTAGAGTCCCTCATTTTCGGAAACTCCCATATATAGGGCTCAGGGCCTTGATAATCAGTAATAGTATCCCCTTATGTTACAGTCCTGATTGTGATTATGATACACTTTCTTTTCGCCACAAAACCCTATTCTATAACTAAATGTGGAGGCGCTTATGTGGGAATTGGTTTTGATTTGACCCACAAGCAGAACTCGAGACCGACAACCTCGGAAGGGCTCACACCGTTGCAAGCTTGCAGACCGCAAACACGGTTTGGGATGGTTTGGGGGTTTCTGGGGTTTCGGGTTTAGGGAAGGTTTTAGCTTAGGGTTTAGGGAGGCTTCGAGCCCGAATCCCTCGAAGCTTTCGCCACAGAGCCCAAAAGCTCCAGAAATCTTGAGCCAGAGCCCGAGCCTGGGTTATCAATAGGGTGCCTATTCTTATAATCACTGATGACCTTAATTGAGGCACTTGTAACCTTACTTACTAAGACTAAGTCCCATGATCCTCCAAATAAGGTCTACAAGTTCGGGAGCCTCTTCATGGCCGCTTGTGCCATCCTGGTTCCCTTGCTCGAAGCGCTGAGCTCCTCGGCTCAGAGCTTTGCAGCCTTTGATTCGGAGTTCGCGGCCAGGCTGCAGGGCAACAAGAAGCCTCCCAGAGAGACTGTCGATCTTTGCTGCGATTCATTGCTCATGTTGGAAAATCCTCATGCTCCTAACCGTAGGCGTTTGGCACGCAAGCTGGTGGCTCCTGCACATTTGTTCGTGCGCAGGGCTGCCTCAGACTCGATCAAGGTTCATGTCCTGATGAGCCGGGGGCTAGAGGTTATTGCACACGGGGCTTCAGGACAGTGCTCAGAGCGATCGCTGTGCTCGTAACCTCACTTCCTAACTACCATTGTTCCGACAAGGTCTACTCTTTGCCGAAGTTGGATCATAGGTCTGTGCGACCAGGTTCCAGATTCCGGCCGCAACATTTGCTCATGATCCTGAGCGGCTTGATGTACGTGATCGGAGGCCTTGCAGGGCTGCCAGAGAGTGCGAGAGGTGAAGCTGGCTGCGATAACATCTTGACTATTGGAGCAAGCAGCTTACAGTAGTAATTGTGTCGTATTGGAAGGGACTAGCAACCAACAACTTTGCAGCAGAAGCGTCTGCAGCAATAGGATCAAACTCGTGATCGCTTCTGGGTCCTTTCTTCCCAGTGCGTATCCCAGAGTTCTTGGAATTTGAGGATTGTACAGGTGATGATGATGATGATGGTGATGACGTTGGTGGAAGTCATGACGATGATGGTCATCATCCTTTGCACAACCATGTTAATCATCATGACCGATATGGTGACGGTGATGGTAGCGCTGCTGGTGACTGCCGCTATCGGTGCCGCTGGTGCTGGTGCTGGTGCGTGGTGCTGCTGGTGCTGCTGCTGCTGCTGCTGCTGCTGCTGCTGCTGCTGCTGGCGCTGGCGCTGGCGCTGGCGCAAGGAGGGTGTCGACGCTTGTTGTCATCGCCTTCGTGTTGATACTGATGATGATGGCGCTGTACTGCGTGGTGATGGCAAACTTGGCGTGGCGTGATTCTGTTCCTATCCTCTTCCTTACTCGTATCATCATCATCATCATCAGACAGTAGCAGTCATCGGCATCATGATCGGGATCCTGGTACTTAATTTGTCTCGAGCCACTGGGCATCAGCATCCCCAGCTCTGTTGTATGTTCAGCTTTCACTCCCGGTTGCTTTCTGTCTTCAGGCATTGTGGAGCTTGAATTCCCCATAGATGGAGCCTACAATGAGTCTTTCCTGTACCACATTCTGGTGCTGCCCTCAGTCCTTCGTCCGGAAACTTGGGACTAAGACTCACATGGGCAGCCGATGTGCCCGGACGCTGCCAAAGCAAGAGCCTACGATACATCATTGACTTCGTAGCTATCGCCCGAGCTGATTCGGACAGGTGTGGTAACACGGTCCAGAGAGCCGATCATCGACTTATTTTCTTTCGATCTGCTCGTCAAGCCTCCCGAAGCTTTCCGAGGTCTGCCTTTCAGTGATGTTCGCCTATTGTGCCTGCCAGACGCGGCGATCACTGTCGCACATCCAGGAGGGTGACAGACCCTCGCACAGCATGAGGGGTCAGTAGTCAGGCGTCAAGCTCGGTCTTCAGAGAGAGCAGTGGCGTGGACATCTAACCCAGGACCACTGACTCTTCAATGGCGTCTTGACACATGGTTCCTTGTAGCGTGAAAGGCTGTGTTTGGATTCGACCTCGTGAACGGCTGGTCTTTGTTTGCCGTTCGTCGTCCTCGGATTGCCGTTCGTTTTCCATTCTGCCCCTGCGCTACTCCCGGATGCCCTGCATCCTCGAGTGCTCAGGAAAGCTGCAGGAAAGGGAAAGGAGTCCACTGGTAGAGGAGAGCGCGAAGGCGCGCATGTCGGACGCTCATGGCTAATGTTTCCAAGTTAGGGTCTTATTAGAATGTGTAGCTTTGTGTAAAATCCTGCCAACTTGAATGGTCAAGGCTATACTTATCTTGCCTTCAGTATGGTAGTGTAGCCCAGCTGTAGTACCAGCTTCCAGTTCTCCTGTTACGTCGCTGTTAGCTGGTTTGCAGATGATAAGTGGTGAGATTGCAGAATGAGGGCTGAAGTAGTCCCCAGTCTGGAGCATGCCTAAGCCTAAGTCCTTCAACTGCCATTCCAGAGTGAGAATTTAGTTTGTGAGCATACGATAAACGACAACTTGCGACCATTAGTCTCAGCATTGCTATGCTGTAGAAGCTAGCGAGTATGGTACTATCGCACGCGTACCTGAGATTTCTTGGCTTTCACAGTTGCCGAACGTCCCAGATCCTCAACTGCCAAGAAGATGAAATCGAAACAAGCGCTCAGAGGAGTTTGGTTTAACTGATTTCTGAGGGCTTGTAGTCGTCCTTTGGGGGTCTTGGGAGCAAGATGCAGATCTTGGAGAAGAGGACGGGGCTCCAGGGCCTTCGTTTCCTGCTCAGCGCAGGAGAATGCGGGTGAGGAGCAGTCACGGCCCCGGGGCGGAGTCCAAATGAACACAGGAATTCGGCATCTAAATCTCTAGTCCCTCCTGAACTGGGGTGCGGGCCCGTGCCCTTTGGGTTTGTTCTCCATATCCGTGAAGGAACTAAAAGGCAAGCAAGACTGTCATCTGGCGGTGGGCCTTGTTCATGCTGTTGCTTACTGTATACCGTGCATGGCTTCATCTCCGAAAGCTGAGAAAAGTAAAGACAGACAGAGAGACAGCCAGCCAGACAGACAGACCGACCGACCGACCGACCCACCGACAGAGACAGACAGACAGACAGACAGACATGCATGTGCGTATACATATATATATACACACATACAGACATACATATGTGTGTATATATATATATGTATATATATATATATACACATACCTACGTACGTACATACATACCAAGCTACATACGCACATACATACATACATACATACATACATACATACATACATACATACATACATACATGCATACATACATACATACATACACGTACACTCATGCAAACACATTTGCAGACGCACACACGTACATGTAACATAATTCTGTACCCCCGAACCGGAATCAGTAATAATCAGTACATCGTCAGCGTCGGCTGAAACAAAGAGTGGGGAACAGCAGGCGTGGATCTTGCTGCGTAGGGCTTTGACGACCTTGTCCTCCATTAAATGTGTATGTACGTGTGAATACATTTTATGAATACATGGATGGATGGTTAGATGGATGGATGAATTAACCAGTGAGTGAACGAGTATTTCAGTCTGTGAGTCTGTTTGAGTGCTTGACTGACTGATTGACTGACAGACTCAATGAATGAATGAATGAATGAACGAATGCATAAGTAACTGGCTGAATGAATCAATGATGCAATGAATCAACGATTCAACCAATCAAACAAACAATCATCCATTGAACCACGGAACGAATCAGTTCATCATGCAACGAAAGACTATCAACGAACGAATGAGTCAATGCACGAACGAATGAGTAATTAGTTAATGACTGAATGAACGAACGAATGAATGAATGAAAAGAGGCATTGATGTATGAATGAAGAACGAACGAGCTCTCGAACGAACGACCGAACGAACGAACCGATGTGCGTATCTATCGTGTGCATGCGTGTGCATTCGTATGTATGTATGTATCTATGTATGTATGCATGCATGCATGTACTTAGGCAACAGGAGAATCATATGTACAATAGATGTGCGCCCTTGCGTTCTGTTGTAACAGTTCCGTCATAAGTCATGTCTTGGGCATCTAGGATGGGTATGTATTTGGCACGGCAGAGTTTAGGAACCTGTCAAAACCGGTTGCAGGATTGTGGAGCTCGCTGTCGGGGCCTGTCAAGATTTTAAGGTTTGCAGCGAAGAAATAAGTCAACATTCTGGCTAAGATGGAGTGGCTGAGTAATGCTCAGCAGAAGGTCTAATTCTAAGAAGTTACTGGTTGTCCGAAGTATTGTCAAAATCGAGGCCCTGACTACAGACTCCTCCAGGCCTGTTTGCAAGGCTCTAAAGTGCAGAACTTCCGGTTGAGACTTCGAGGACCTGGGCCTGGGCTATTCCGAAAGCATTCAACGAACGAGCTCAGAGTCCTCGTTGCCATCCTGAGGCCGTGCTGCTTCTGCTTCCGATCACCATTTCGACGCAAGGCGCTGCATCCGAAGTTTGTGGGCTGCGAGAAGAAAATAGTCCCGTAGTGAACTGCACTATTAGGCCAATACAGCCTTGTGTCCTCTGGTGAAGCAGGCTTCTTGAATCGTATCAGGTAGATGGTCCTTGACAGAAGAAGTCTACGCAAGCTGCATACATGGGTATCTTGCTGAACCCGATTTCGCTCTGGATCGCCATAAGGGGACGTGAATTTCATAAGAAGGACCCTGCACGGGTCAAGCAGTAGAGCAGTATGATCACAAGGGCGAATTATAGTGATCACAGACACTATAGTAGTTAGCACTGGTACACCGGTGTAAGCCCTAGGTCAAACTCCCAAAAATCCCAGGGAGGTATCAGCCTCCGAGTGCTGCCAGGAGGCCAGCCCTCAATGGACGTACGTGAGCCAGGATCCCAGAGGTCCGAACTAGGAAGGGTGGGGTTCTTCTGGGGCAGGGCTTCTATAGAGCTCAGGGAGTCTAGAGGGGCTTTCCCTTGGGAAGTCAAGGTTTAGGAGCCTAGGCTGCAAAACTCTGTAGCAGAATTCGGCTGGCAGATACGACTGATGTGCTGGTTTGGTGACAGTCTTGCCTCCCGAAACGAGCGATCCAGCACATGGTCGCCTACCCAGCTACAGTTTGAGTCTGCTTCGCGTGGCCGCAGGCACGTTGCTACGTTTTAGTGTCAGCAAGATATATGCAACGAGCAAATTCAAGTACGTACGAGTTTCTACCAGTTGTTGGGTGTTTGAAGTTTTAGTTTCTGGTTGTTCGAGTTCAGTCATAGGCCTCGTATTGTGATAAGCCCCGCTCCACAGCTAGGACTCTACCCATAATATGATCCGTAGCTGTGCCATTTCCATAGAGCGATACGAATGAGACCAATAGCATGATTTTTGCTGACTGCGGCCTGACCCCGAAGACAGGGGTTTCACAATTTGCAACCAGCATGCAGAAGCGGCTAAGTCGAGTGGTCGCCGGTGAGGCACCGCAGAGCGGCTTTACCCGGGGCAAATCCGACAGGCAGCTGTAATGCCGCACTAGAATCGCTAGAAGCTCGCGGCGAAAGCCCGAACGGGCGCAAACCGCTACAATTGAACTTCCCCCCGAGAAGACAACAAACCTTTCTTAGACGCCGCGCCGAGACTGCACTGCAATGTTGGGCTTGTCAATGCACCCACATGTTGCCCTGGCAAGGTGCCAGGGATATAGGTCAGACTCAGCGGTTGGTGAACCAAGAAACTTTGACTACTATGTGTGTGGTGACAACTATGACCGCAGACTGATGTCTGGAAGAGGAAGAAGAAGTTCAAAAGACTGGAAACAGGTCATCCTAGCATGGCGAGAACGAGAAATTAAAGGAGTGCTTCTCCTCTAGAATGACAGCACCTTGTCGCAGTTAGCCTGCAGCAAAGTGTTACAATCTGGTCGGGCCGAAAGAGCCAGCGCGCTCAACCGGTACTCATGTACTTGCACTTGCGATACCTGGTAAAAACTGTTTCGAATCGATGCGGTTAACAATAGGCAACCTCATGTATACAAACTGATGACCAAGCTTTTCAGTTGTACTGTACCCAGATGGGACTATACAACTATCCTTATGCTCAGCACTGCAATGGGCGTTGATCCGGCAATGTAGTAATGCCTCAGCACCTGGAGGGGTGAAAGATAACCCACGGCTGCGCACTGCACACATCATGATGGGCGACCCAACATCGCAGCATGCCAAAAATGGCAGGAAAGCTTGATGCGTACATTAGTGCGTAACTACATTTCCATCTCAGGGTCTGACATGGAAACAGGAGTTACAATCCAAAACAAGGCTAGTCAAAAGGAAACCGGTTGACCAACCTGCCGGGTCCTTCGACAGCTAGTCTCCGGAGTGACGGCTCCAGCCCTCACCATGTTATCCGACGCTGCCATGTTGTTGCCTAGAACTTGCAGACATCTCATGCATTGATTGCATCCTTCTTCTGAGACACAGCCAGATGAATCCCACATCGTGGAATGCTGCAAAGTCAAGCAGACCATCAGAGGTGGGTGGACTGCACGCGAAGGGCCTCGAAGATTCAGTTCGCCAGTTCCCCAAAGATAGCTGGAATAGCCTCGGTATTATAGAAACAGTAGCAGCAGGAGTGGTAGCAGTAGCAGTAGGAGTAGTAGTAGCAGTAGTAGTAGTAGCAGTAGTAGTAGTAATAGTAGTAGTAATAGTAGTAGTAGCAGGAGTAGTAGTAGTAGTAGTAGTAGTAGTAGCAGTAGTAGTAGTGCACTCGTGGTGGTAGTAGTACTAGTGGCAGCTGTTCGTCGTTGTGGCAGAAGCAGGATTGGCACCAGCACCGTAGTAGCAGCAGTACTTGCATTACCAGGGCGGCAGCAGAAGGTGCAGTAACCGCAGCACCACCGGTGGCTTGAGTAGCCGTGTGCTGAAACTTGCTAGTACGGCTCAAACTAAGACTGGGTTTCGCAGCCATACTCACAGAATCAAGAGGCCTCGAGCGAGGCAAGGAGCGAGACATTCAAGCAACTTCGCCTCGACCTGACGACCAGCATGGGCCGCAAGAGCCAAAACAACAGGTGCACCAGTGTGAGCTGTTGGTGCCTCGGGGGCGCGGAGGGGGTTGGGGGTTGTTCGGGCGTTTCGCACATGTTGTTCGCAGATTGCTGTTCCGTGCTGCGGGGCTCAAGCGGATTTCCTGGAAAATGGGAAACTATTGCGTGTCCAGGGATGATGATCCGCAGCAGCGCATGCCTGAGTTGCTGTGGAGGGGTCAGCAGAAGCAGCAGCACCAGCACTGTTCCACGCTTGCTGCGCAGCATGGCTTCCAGCTTGCAGTGGTTTGAAACCTTCCCTGAATCTGGAAGGTCGAGACGCCAGTACGAGAGCTACACCTTCCTTCGGCACCAAATCGTGGAGAAGCTTAGCAACGATGTCCTGGCGACCGAGTGCAGACACTTGTACGAAGAGGACACCTTCAAGTGCGCGCTGATAGCATGTATCCAATTGACGCTGCTTTTCATCACTGTGTTACTTATGCTCGAAGTCGGCTAATGATTCTCTAACGTCTTTCCAGAATCAGTCGAGATGATAGCAGCCAGAACACAAGTGCGTCGCAGACAAACTTGACTATGGAGTGCATGTGAGCCTTCATGAAAGGAGTGTGGGTGGTGTATACGTGTAGTCACACAGAACAAGACAACACGTGTTTCTGTCAGCTGAGTGTTCGCTCCTGGTGGTCGTGGCACGTGGTAGGATGGCGTAGTGATATAGTCTAGTCTACTCTGATGTATTAATACACGCGCACACCATTATGTACTCTGCGCTTTATGCTCAACTGCATACTATACAATATAGTATAGGATATATGATATATATGGTAATATTTACGATACACTATACTGAGTCTCTCATTTTCTGCTGTACTATGTAAGTTACTATATATTAACTTAGTTAACTAGATATTATACGATATACTTTACTAAGTACTATACGAAAGACTATACTACATGCCGTCCCATGTACCATACTGTATACCGGACTGTACTATACCATACTCTACGATACGATGCAATACTCAGACTATACTGTAGTGTTCTCTACTGTAGTATACTATACGATACTATCTACTGTGCCGTATGCTATACTTCATACTACGCTATTTACTCTACTGTATTCTATGCTGTAGACTATATGCTGTACATGATTCAAGACTATACTCCACACTTTACTATATACTATAGTTTTTGTATAGTTTATACTTTACGCTCTACAGTTTATACTTTACCAGAGATGTAATGTACTATACGCTATAATGCGTACTATACTGTACACTATGATTAGTACAAACTTTTGATTTACGCTATATACGGTATACTGTCCTGTATCCTACAGTTTATACTATACTGTATACCATACTTTATACCTTATTTGACTATGCTGTCCTCTACCGCACTGTACTATACTAAACCAAGCTACTATGCGAAATTCTACTAACCCAAACAACACCATGCTGTTATACTGTAACATACTTCACTACGCCATCTTAGAACACGGACTCGAACGGAATACGATTACTGTGATATCTGAGAGAAGGACCGGAGGAGATATCGAAGTGGTTTGGGCTGGGTGTTGCCGGCGACGCCAACACCGAAAGCCGAACACCTGAACCGAAAAATCATCATTGGAACAAGAGCAGACGCCACATTCAGCTCTCCGACTTCAACGCTGCTTTGAATCGGTTTCCATCAAGTATCGTGGCGACTGAGTATGAATCATAGAGAAACATGTCGAGGAGTGACAACTTAGATCAAGCTACGGGTATTTACGGGCACTGGCCGTTGCAGGCTTCATGCTTTTTTCAAAACGGGAAGTCCTGGATTCTGCATCATGGTTGCCTCCGTTAGAGGAGTGTCGGCGAAGACACGTTCAGCTTTTATCCAAAGCAGACTGGGAAGCAGATCCCAAGCCGCATTCAGAGTCGCTGGGACCCTCAGCTTGTCGGAATAATTGTCATAATAATGATGTCGGCAAAAATAGCAACAATAGTAGTATTCGTGAAAATAGCGACAATAGTAATAGTAGTACTATTCGTCATCATGAGAGGATGGGTAATTAACAATACTCATACTAGCCTGAAGGTGTCGGCCTAGCGCCCTACACGCTATTCCCTGAATGCTCTACAAATGCAGAATCACCCCACGCAATTCAACTGAACCCTCGGCCCCAGGTCTGTTTACCCTTTATTGTGCGGGTCTCCTGCAATGATCCGCAGACGCAGCAGCGGATATTGCAATCTGTCGATGAGCTGTACCCAGGGCCTCCGCAGAGAAGCGTTACACAGGCAGGTGTATCTGAGATGGGAGACGTGAAGTGCCAATAATCATCCTGCATAACCAGCTTAGGTGCCCTAGTGCTGAAATTTGTTCCTGAATTGGTGACTGCGGCAGAGTGCTGGGCTGGCTGTACAGGCCACATTCATCGAGTTCAACCGACTTGCCCTAAGCCTGGCCGAACAAGATCTCCGGAGACGCATCGCCAAACTCAAAGTGCCTCGGCAGAGCTCTTCCAAAGTTTACGGTAAAGTCTAAACGAAGGAACACCAAAGATGGGAGGTATCGGGAGCCTGAGCTGTTAACGGTTGACTGAAGATTTTTGGACGGTGGTCGCGGGATTGTGGGAATCAGCCCTTCAACCTCGCAATGCGAAAGCTCCAAAACCTAACACCCCAAAGTACCCTACCCGTACCCAACCCGAAGAGGACAAGTTTGGTGGCAACGCACCGCCGCCGGTGCTCGTTTCACAGCAGAGCTCTCAGCTCGACTGGGTTGGGGAGCTGCTGGGCAAAGACCAGGCCTGCCGCTGCCGCTCCTGGTCCTCCCTAAGGCCCTAAGGGTAATATGGGGGCCTTATTTTGGAGGTTCCTTATTAGAACTTGATGCTAAGGTTTGGGGTTTAGGGTTTACGCGGGTCGGAAGAGTCAATAATATTATGCCTTAGGGCTCCTTCTTATATTTGGTAATAGTATGGTCGTTACAAGGGACCCCTAATAGGGATCTATGATTAAGAAGGGTTCTGAAATTACAACGAGTACAAAGTATATGAGCAACAAAGTATATGAGTGTTTGATGTAGTTATGTAAGGGTTTCGCATGGCTGATCAGTAACCAGGAGCTTGGAGAGGTTTCCAACGGCTCAGAAAGAAGAGCTTTGTCTAGGTCTGCCAGGATTCTTTAAAGTTCCGTGGTTTAGAACCTTTGGGTTGCCGTATTTCGAGGATTGGTTCGGGAAGTTTGGTATTGAGGGCAAATAGACATGCCCAGTAGCAAACAACCCCCGGAGGGAAGCCCCGAACTAACCTAAAGTGCAATCCAGGACGACCCTTACTATCATAACCTTGCAGTACTCCTATAGTACCCCCATAGTGATGGTACCCGTGTAGGACCTGTCTAGTAAGCCTTTGAAGTACCTTTGTCATACAACGTACACTTATTAGCGTAATCCTGCCCTAAAGCCTTTATCATTAGAGCTCCCTTCTTCTTCTTGATATTAACATGTTCATTGTTTCTTCTTCTTGGTATTAATATTGTTGTTTTTATTATCAGTAATATGCTCATGACTAATATCACTATGATCTGCTTATTATTTGACTTTTATGATTTTTAGTATTCTCTGAACCAGCGCCCCCTGGGTACAGGCCGAGCCCGAAGCCTTGGAGCCCCTGGTGATTTCACCCAGAGCCGACCGAGCCTCCTGGGGAAAGCTTTAGGGTACCTTTTTTGGGTGGCCTTGTACTTTTTGGGGGGCCTTTAAAAGGGGCTTATGAGTACGTGTTCTAGAATAAGGTGTTGTGCCATTTTCTATGTGTTTTCTGCTAGGGGTTGGTAGAGTTTTGAAAGAGGGGCCTTAGTAGTTTGAAGGGTCCTTTCGAGGGATTCCTTTCAGGGTTTACTTGCGTGGTTATGGGCAAAGTACACCTATCCTGTTACAAGGGTTTTTGTACAGGTTGCTATTAACGGGTTTTCTATCTGGGTTGCTATAACCGTGGTCGTGAGCCACAGCAGTCTCCCAACAACAGAAGCTTTCAAGTGAGGAAGATGTCTTGCTTAGTCTAGGTCTCAACTTCGACAGGTTCTGTGGCAAGGTCCAAATTTAAGAGCCTCCGGCTCAAGCCGCCGACCCCGTAGGAGTCAGAGAAAGGGCGATAGCGGAGGGAGTATTTTTAGGGTTTGTGGGGGGGTTTAGGTTAGGGGTTTAGGGGTTTAGGGGCTTAGGGGCTTAGGGGTTTAGGCGCTTGGGGGTCTGGGGGTTTAGGGGTTTAGGGGTTCAGGGGTTTAGGGGCCTAGGGGCTAAGGGGTTTAGGTGCTTCGGAGTTTAGGGGCTTAGGGGTTTGGGGCTGAGGAGTTGAGGGTTTAGGGGGTTTAGGGTTTAGGGTGTAGTTTGTGCACGTGTGAAGTATCATGTTGTCTGACGGATTATGGCACAAGTGCTCTAACAGGAAAAAGTGTAGTCGCCTTGCGCTTCATGGTATAACCTNAGTGCGTGTGTGCAGTGGTTCTTACCAACTATAGGTTATCAGCCGTATTGCACGGCTTGGCTTCGACTGGTACAGTATTATCAGTGCATGAGTGAATCGTCGGAACTCGTCCCAGAAATCGATTTGACAGCGCAGAATCCTGCCGTGCAGCCCCCGGTCACGGGTGGCCATGCAGGGGCAGGCACCGCGGGGCCGAATCGTAAGGGACGTGGCAGGAGTCACGTTGTCAAATTTGTCTTTGCACCGCAATACAGTGTTGAACTTCACATCACTCAAATGCGTACGGAAATCAGGGAACTGGAGGACCATGCAGAACGAAGACACAAGCAGCATCTTTTAACCTACCAAGAGGCAGCAGCAGTTGGACTAGCCAATATGGAAGAGAGAGCCGAGAAGAATCACTTGGAGGCTATGGCTGAACT
>BGNK01000755.1:0-200845 GCA_003297005.1 Symbiodinium sp. clade A Y106 | reverse complement strand
CTAGTTAGGTTTCTTCTTTAGTCGCATAGACAGATCGTACACAACCGTTTTCACCTCCTCTTTGTCTCTGTCTCCCTGTCTCTCTCGTTATCTCTCCCCCCGCTCTCTCTCTCTCTCTCTGTCTTTGCAACTTATTGACTCTATCTGTCTCTCTCTCTCTCTTTCTCTCTCTCCCTCTCTCTCTCTCTCTCTCTCGCTCTCTCTCTCTCTCTCTCGCTCTCTCTCCGTCTCTCTCTTTGGCTCTCTCTCTCTCTCTCTCTCTTTCTCTCTCTCGCTCTCGATCTCTTTCTATCTCTGTATCTCTCTCTCTCTCTCTTTCTCTCTTTCTCTCTATCTCTCTCTCTCTCTCTCTTTCACTCTCTCAATCTCCCAGTCTGTGTCTGGAGTAAAGTAAAGGAGACAGATGAGGAGGGGCAGCCGGAAGCGCCAGCTGGCGAGGAGTGAAGTCCTGANTCTCTCTCTCTCTCTCTTTCACTCTCTCAATCTCCCAGTCTGTGTCTGGAGTAAAGTAAAGGAGACAGATGAGGAGGGGCAGCCGGAAGCGCCAGCTGGCGAGGAGTGAAGTCCTGAAGGATGGGTGTCGTGCAGGAAGCTGCACCAGACAAGGTTTTGGATGCTCAAATTTGATTTCTTGAAATCTGGGGAAAGGTTTCGGTGACCTCTGCAGACTCAGCTCGCCTCTGGCCCCGTCTCTCGCCGAGCTTAGCGAGACGAGCCTAGGGTCTGCGACAGGCCAGCGGAAAACAGAGGGGAACTGTTCGTGTCATCGTGCTGCTGCACTGGGCCTCTTGCAGTTCTGAGTGACATGTCGGACTGCGGCACGTTGTCTTGCCTGCTGCATACCTCTAATCTGGCAGGTGTACAGCTCAGTTTGTTGTGGGAAACAACAGGTCGTTTGTTGCACAGACAAAGAATCCCAAGCTCTTGCAGGAGCCCTGGTAGCAGGAANTGCCTGCTGCATACCTCTAATCTGGCAGGTGTACAGCTCAGTTTGTTGTGGGAAACAACAGGTCGTTTGTTGCACAGACAAAGAATCCCAAGCTCTTGCAGGAGCCCTGGTAGCAGGAACCGCACAATGACCAAATATTGGGTTTTGTTCCAGGGTTCTAAGCTGTATGTTGGCCTGCCTATCTCAGGTCTATCCGAATTCACTTCACTTCTAAGAAACCCAAGCGAGGGAAGCTTCTAATAGGCGATTCTAGGCTAGGAAAGCCACTCTGCTCTTCTGGCCCTCTCGGAGACGCTGTGCAGGCTGGATTTTCAGCCACCGAAAAAGGTATTGATCGGGTCGGAATCCTATGCACAGGCGGGCCAGAAGCCGCTCCTCGACTTTCTCCGAGGCCCGGCTGGTCGGGGCGGCGGTTTCGGTGCCTGGTGTAAAGTAAGAGACCGCAAATCCATTTTGGGTTTTCCGGCGCCCGGGGCCGAGCCTGGTCGCGGATTCAGGAATTTCATGGTTCTGCTTCGACAGAACGTTCTGCTTGGGGCTAGCAATAGCGCATTCTGCTTCCAATGGTTCTGCTTGAGCGACCTTGGGTCGGGCACGTTGCCGCACTAAAACCACCCAAGCAGAACCCTCTAATGGCAAACCTCTGTTTTTGGGGAAGCATCAAGGAATACGTGCCATTAGTGGATGCCACTTCAATGATTCTGCATGGGCGACCTTGGTCGGGAACAGTGCCGGACTAAACCCGCTCAAGCAGAACTGCTTACAGCCATTAGCTTTAGTAGAAACGCCGAAGCAGAACCATCCCAAGCAGAACCATCGTCTCTGATCAGGCGACCATGCACAGATGGCTCCAAGAGAAAATCAATGGGCAGCAGGAGCCTCTCGGTCCCCAAAGGTCCACAACAACCGGGGTTTGCAGCATTCAATGGTTCTGCTTCGACTCATGATGCCACTTCAAGCAGAATCGTTCTGCTTCAATCATAACTCTTGGCTATTAAAAAATGAAGATGAGTAAAGGCCCCCAGGAGACCCTCCAGCATTCAATGGTTCTGCCTCGACTCAATGATGCCACTTCAAGCAGAATCGTTCTGCTTCAACTATAACCACGGGTCTTAAAATATGCAGAAGATCAAAGGCTCCAGCAGACCCAAGAGGATTTCATGGTTCTGCTTCAAGTCATGGTGCCACTTCAAGCAGAACCGTTCTGCTTCAGACGGAACAATGGGTTAGTTACAATTTCAGATGATACCAGGCACTCAGAAGACTTCCGTGGCCATCGGTCCAGAGTACGTAGGATTTACCAATATTTGATGGTTCTGCTTCGACTCACAATAACCGCTTGAGTCAGATCCGTTCGGTTTTAGCGGAAACCTTACTTTTTCTCAGACTTGAAATTTGGACCAAGGGATGTCTCGCCAGAAGAGCTCCTGAGACGAAGGGATAATTTCCGGGCCTTCGTGGATCTGATCGATGAGAAGATCAAGAAAGGCTTGCCGCTGTCGAGCAAAGTTCCGCGGATGGAGCCCATTGCCTGGGAGGCCTGATCCTCGGTCTGTCGCTGCTCTCAACACTCTTGCGGCACAGCCGCAGCACCCATTGTAGGTTTTGCTCGATGAGCATCGAGTGGAAGCTGCAGCAGTGGGTTTGGTGATCCGTCCCCGGGAGTTCCAGACGGCCGGTACTCTGCAGGAGGTGCCGAGCACCTCAATGGATGCATCTCCTCCTTCCGAGAGCAGTACCGGCGACTACTCGCCAAGCCAGACCTTCTACGTTAGGACAGCAGACGGTGCTCGGGGAGTGCTGTCAGTCGCGGAGGTAAAGACCCCAGTTTTGCAGCTCCGTCTCTGCCTGGGACTGTCCAGATCTTGTGTCGTAGTTCTGCAGCCTGCAGCAGAGGTGCCAGACGCTCGCGAGCGAACCTCTGGGTACCAGCACTTGCTCAGGACTGAGGAGGTATGGCCGCTTCTGGATCGGGATCAGAGCTACCCGAACTGGTTTTGCAAACTGAATTTCGTCTGCACGCGTGTCTTTGGTGGATGTGTGTGGCTTTGCCGGAGCAGCCTTATTGCTTCAGATGTTGAAAATCTCAGGAAGGACAACCTCACAGCCGACCTGGCCAAGTCTTGGCAAGTCGACTTTTGCAAGCACTTGATTCGGCCGACTGGCTACAAAGGAACGAGATTGGAATTGGAGGAGGATTTGCCGAGTGTCAGGCTTTCCTTCAATGCAATGTCCTTTCCGGGCTTCTTCTTTACGGATGCTGGGCAGCATAAGTCACTACAGTTGCCCTTCCCACGTTGTGTGTTGGAGCACAGAATCTTCTTTTGGAGCCGAGCGAGGCTGCCTCCGCTTTGCAGATCCGATCCTGCCGCCCTGGCCACCAGAAAGCCTGCCTCAAAGCTTTCGAGATCTTTGTGGCAAGCTTCTGCCCGCCGAACCTGAAGATCTCCTTGCTGCCGAAGGTAGAAGCCAGTGTCTCGCACGTGAGATATGTCTCGTAATCGCAGGTTCTGTATGCTTGCTCCCGTTTCTGCTAGGTGTGATTCAATTCCACGGCCACGATCTGGATTTGGACCAATGGTCACGACTCCTGGACTTCTTCGGGTGGACAAAGAAGCCGGGCTTGCCCAAATCTTGCTTTTGCTATGCCGGGTCTTTAAACTGCAACAGGTGGCAGAAGTGCAAGCTCCTTTCTGCGCCCATGCAGCGGCTTCAGACAGGTCGGGTGTCCGTCCCTTTGGATTGTGCAAGCTGTAAAGTGCCTGGCAGGTATCAAGGGCGCCGTCGCGGCCTGGTTTGTGCTACGGGTCCCGTTCCAGGATGCAGCTTGCGAGGACGGGCAAAGCTGAGTGAGCCGAGACAGTAGCAGCATCAATTCAATACTGACTTCTTGCACACAGGGACGTGTGCAGACAGCTCGTCTGCAAAAACGCCTGATCCACCTCTTGTCGCAAGCTGCCGAGCTGCACACAGCGGCGAACAAGCTTCAAAGTCTCCCTGGCCCCGAGCAGTCAGACGAGTTTCATCCTATGAAGAAGATGCTCGGATTATCTTAGCCGAATCTGAATAAGCAGACTCCCAAGGCTTCTTCAAAGCCCACCTCCAGTCCTGCAGCATGTTTGAAAGCCAAGGGATGGAAGGACGACCAGATGTGATGTGAAGGCGAAGAACCTCTTTGCCCTGGAGAGATTCATGGGCAGGACTGCAGGCTTCATGGGCAAGTCGGATGACAAGACCTTGGAGGCACTGGGCATAGGAGATGTGCTCCTCTCCCATCAACACCGGTCCTTGGACTGCTCGTGGGCGAAGGCAAGTCAGACCTGTCTACTCTACCTTGCTAAAAATCAGCACCTGCAGCATGAAACTCAGGTTGTCCTGCGACTTCTTGTTCCGCTACTGGGAGAAAGGCTTCGGGCAGCTGCAGCAGGAAATTCGTTTCTCAGCCACGTGGTGCCTTTGGGATTTCAAATTGGTGCCTTTGGGATTTCAAGTTCCATATCAGGGTAGAATCACTCGGCAACATCGCGAGGACATGGCCCAGCAGAAATTCAAGTCAATCTTGATCATGGCCGATGCTTCTCCCAAGGGGAAGCTGCATGTTTCTCGGACGAAACACATTGGACCCAAGGGTTCACCCAGCATGACCTAAATAAAAGATCTTGCCAGCCAGCAATTAAGGTGTGGTCTTCGGTGCTTTTTGCAGGGAGATGTGCTGTGTTCCCACCATTGCAGCGGCTCTCCTACCTTTTGCCGTCGACTGCGAGTGACGAGATCAAGTTAGGAGAAGCTCAACGAGTCCATGACGACTTTACCTCGAAAGCCGAAGAGCTGAAGCCGGCAGGCAACAAGAAAGTGTTTCGTGATGGCATTCAGCATAGACACATGTCAGTGCTTTGCCAGCCGATTTGTGGTGACTCCCTGTGTTCTTGCTCCGAAGCTGAGGCCACGGGTGCTGAAAGACATCAAGCAGAAGCGGCTCGCAGCGCGGGAGGAGCTGAAGGCAGTCCTGCACACACTCTCCCTTGCAGGGATGGAGCTGCACAAGCCGGACCATGTGCTGCGACCAGTGGACACTTCCAGCGGAGAACTTCGCCTCTTGAAAGGCAACAAGCCTTTCTTGTGGAACCCGAGCACAGGAAATGGCCAGTGGGACTATGTGTGGGACTGCTCCGCTCTCCGACTCGTCGTCAGCCCCGATGAGGGGGGGCCCCTTTGGAGTGCCTTCCTTTGGTTGTCTTCGAGAGGGCACAAAGTGCACTTCGTGCGAGACGAATTGCGACTCATCTGCATCACAGGCTTTCACGCACCTTTTCAGTTCAGTCGCTATGTCTTTCTCTCGCCTCATATATCTNTGTCTTCGAGAGGGCACAAAGTGCACTTCGTGCGAGACGAATTGCGACTCATCTGCATCACAGGCTTTCACGCACCTTTTCAGTTCAGTCGCTATGTCTTTCTCTCGCCTCATATATCTGGACTCTGTCTCTCTACCCTCCCTTTCTTTATCTCCTTTCCTGCTTCAGTCTCTCCGTCTGTCTTTCTGTCTTGTGTCTGAGTATTCCTCCCTCCCTGCCTGCCTGCCTGTCTGTCTGCCGAAACTCGGTTTAATTTGTGCCATGGAACCAACTTCCAAAACTAGCAAATGGAATACTGTCATCCCGCAAAACAGTTGCTAGCNTGCTGTCGCTCCGCCTCTCAGTCTCTCTCTGTCTCTCTCGGTGTCTCTCGCTCTGGCTCTTGCTGTTGCTGTCGACTCTTGCTCTCTCGCTGTTGAATTCAGACTCTTTCTCTCTCTCTGCTCTCTCTCTCTCTATCTCTCCCTTTCTCTCTCTCTTTTCTTTTTCTCTCTCTCTTTCTCTCTCTCTCTCTCTCTATCTCTCCCTTTCTCTCTCCCTTTCTCTCTCGCTCTCTCTCTCTCTCTCGCTCTCTCTCTGTCTCTCTCCCTCTCTTTCTCCCTCTCTTTCTCCGCTCTGTCTATCTCTGTCTCTGCCTCAGTTGCAACACACTAGTTTCCCAGTCTGCCTTTTCTTTTCTCGCTTTGTTTGCTTTTAATAAAATACCCCTTGAACCCTCCCCTCTGCTTGCCACGTACTCTAAGGCACAAGCTTCAGAACTGCTTCCTCCGCNAGGCTTTCACGCACCTTTTCAGTTCAGTCGCTATGTCTTTCTCTCGCCTCATATATCTAAACTCTATCTCTCTACCCTCCCTTTCTTTATCTCCTTTCCTGCTTCAGTCTCTCCGTCTGTCTTTCTGTCTTGTGTCTGAGTGTTCCTCCCTCCCTGCCTGCCTGCCTGTCTGTCTGCCGAAACTCGGTTTAATTTGTGCCATGGAACCAACTTCCAAAACTAGCAAATGGAATACTGTCATCCCGCAAAACAGTTGCTAGCNTGCTGTCGCTCCGCCTCTCAGTCTCTCTCTGTCTCTCTCGGTGTCTCTCGCTCTGGCTCTTGCTGTTGCTGTCGACTCTTGCTCTCTCGCTGTTGAATTCAGACTCTTTCTCTCTCTCTCTCTATCTCTCCCTTTCTCTCTCTCTTTTTCTTTTTCTCTCTCTCTTTCTCTCTCTCTCTCTCTCCCTTTCTCTCTCCCTTTCTCTCTCGCTCTCTCTCTCTCTCTCTCGCTCTCTCTCTGTCTCTCTCCCTCTCTTTCTCCCTCTCTTTCTCCGCTCTGTCTATCTCTGTCTCTGCCTCAGTTGCAACACACAAGTTNCCCAGTCTGCCTTTTCTTTTCTCGCTTTGTTTGCTTTTAATAAAATACCCCTTGAACCCTCCCCTCTGCTTGCCACGTACTCTAAGGCACAAGCTTCAGAACTGCTTCCTCCGCTTCACGCACTGCTCTCCCGCCGTCCGCCGCATTCTGGATGCAAAAACTACTTCGTCAGCACATTCCTTCATTGATTCATGCAATGGATTCAAAGTAGAACTCAGGGGACCTCAGAATACATCTGCACAACTGCTTCATGCAGGCATGACGAGCCTGACGTCGTGGTTGATGAGGGCGAAAAAAGCCCCCTGGTCGACCTTCGCAGTCGGCCAGACTTGGAAAGAGAGCGCCGAGCGGTACCTCAAAGTAGCCACCGGGCCAGGTCATCAGAAGGCTTCTAGGACTGTTGCTAGTCGGTGCTGTTCGGATGTCTCAGCTCTTGTTCGCCTTCGCAAGAAGAGCCCTTGCTGTGAATCAAACCCAGGCGACAGAAGATGATGTACTGATGCAAATCTTCAAGGACTCCATCCTCCGTGAGCATCCCGACCGCAGTTAAGGAGCCATGCCATTCGGTCGTTCCAGCAATTTCCTCCTGGCCGCGAGATCTTAGGAATGGATTCTCCACTCTTCTCGAAAGCCGGGACAGCTTCCACAGAGTCGTGGAGGCCATCAGCGATGCGACACGGTCGCCAGTCGGCAGAGGGAATGCTTAGGATGTGCTGTCTACTGATCTATATGAGCCTTGTCAAAGCAGAGCCCGTACAAATTATGTTCAATCTCGCAGGTCTCTTGCGAGTCTCTACGAGCACGGTCGTTGGCTGAGCTGGGGGCACAGTGCCAGAGCCTTCCGAAAGAAGTACTCTTGCACTCTGCTGGACTAGATGACCTGCACGTACCTTCGTCGAGCCCTACGTTCGTGCAATGTTCGGCTTCCTCTCCAGCTCTCTTTGTCTCTCTCTCGTTTGTTTTTGGGGGGTGCTTCTCTCTCTCTCTCTTGCGGTCTCTTTTTGCACAGAACATTTCCCTTGTTGGATTCCAGGAGGGAATCAATCCTTTTGCTGCCCGGGTCAAGCAGTCTGGCCAACCTGGCACGAAGTACNTCTCTCTCTCTCTCTTGCGGTCTCTTTTTGCACAGAACATTTCCCTTGTTGGATTCCAGGAGGGAATCAATCCTTTTGCTGCCCGGGTCAAGCAGTCTGGCCAACCTGGCACGAAGTACGACACGGTGATGGATATCTGCCTGCGAGAAGCTTGGCAAATACAAGAGAGCGCGACTGGTTGAGAGAGCGAGCGAGTAAGTGTTTGGGCTGCTGAGGTNCACGAAGTACGACACGGTGATGGATATCTGCCTGCGAGAAGCTTGGCAAATACAAGAGAGCGCGACTGGTTGAGAGAGCGAGCGAGTAAGTGTTTGGGCTGCTGAGGTAAGCGAGCCAAAGATAAATATAACGACCCATGCTCTCGCCTCTCTTTGACTCTCTCCCTGTCCCTCGCTCTCACTCTGTCTCTATCTCTGTATGCATCTTTGGTTTATCTCTTTATCTCTTTATCTCTTTATCTCTGTCTCTCTCTCTCTCTCTCTCGCTCTCTTTCTCTCTCTCTCTGACACTCTTTCTCTCTCTCTCTCTCTCTCTGTCTCTCTCTCTCTCTCTCTCAGTCTCGCTAGCTCTTTCTTCCGCCCCTAGACACCGACGCAGACGCGCTACTACTACTACTACTACTACTACTACTAGTACTAGTACTACTACTACTACTACTACTCCTACTAGTACTACTACTACTACTACTACTACTACTACTACTACTACTACTACTACTACTACTACTAGTACTACTAGTGCTACTAGTGCTACTAGTACTACTAGTACTACTAGTACTACTAGTACTACTATACTACTACTACTACTACTACCACTACTACTACTACTGGTACTACTATTCCTACTACTACTAGTAGTACTACGACTAGCACTAGCACTAGCACTAGCACTAGCACTGCCACTGCCACTGCCACTACCACTACCGCTACCACTACCACTACCACTACCACTACTACCACTACTACTACCACTACTACTACTACTACTACTAGTACTACTAGTACTACTAGTACTACTATACTACTACTACTACTACTACTACTACTACTACTACTACGACTACTCCTACTACTACTACTACTACTACTACTACTACTACCTCTACTACTACTACTACTACTACTACTCTACTACTAGTACTGTCTCTGTGTTTCTCTCTCTCTCTCTCTCTCTCGCTCTCCTTTCTTATTTTTGATCCCGCTCTGTCTCTCTCTGTCTCTCTGTCTCTCTCTCTCTCTCTCTGTTTTAATTTTCTCTCCCACTCTATCTCTCCATCTCTGTCTTTTGCGGCCCCCAGCCAGATCTCGAAAAGGCCCTGGTGGACGAGCANTCTCTCTCTCTCTCTCTGTTTTAATTTTCTCTCCCACTCTATCTCTCCATCTCTGTCTTTTGCGGCCCCCAGCCAGATCTCGAAAAGGCCCTGGTGGACGAGCAATCCCACGCGATCTTCGAGTCGATGCAGTTTCTGTCGCAGATTTTCTGCGAAATGGGCATTTGGCTTGACTCTTGGATCGAACAAGCTTTCACACCTTTGGCTGCATATCAGTGCATACTTCTGCTTCATGGATTCAGCTTGACTTGTCATCCAAGCAGCGGCACAAAGACGAGTTGAAGATGCTGCACCGTCATACTCTGTGGTGCCAGACGAAGATGGAAAACCGACTTTTGCGACTGCTTCACGAAGCTTTGAGCGAGACCTGCCTGGATCTGCTCGACATCGAGCCGGACGTTCAGGCTGACCAAGCGGAGGCTGCTGCTTTGTCTGATTTCAGGCAACTTAAATAAGCCAAGTTGTCCATCATCATTGAAACTTGCACAGCACACATACAATATTCAGGACTCGCTCCGACAGTGAAGCTTGTTTTTTGCATAATTTGCACATATCCGCCGAGATTCCCTATTTTTCTAGGTTGTCCATGCAGTGCTGATGAGACATTTATCGGCTAGTCCACTATCAGATGTTGCGGCGGGATTCAACCACCGCAACCTGGAAACACGGCATGTTGTAGCCGAGAAGAGAGTGCGAATTCCGCCAATGCGAGGATGGTCGCGAGACTTCTCGTTGGGAACATCNTCAGATGTTGCGGCGGGATTCAACCACCGCAACCTGGAAACACGGCATGTTGTAGCCGAGAAGAGAGTGCGAATTCCGCCAATGCGAGGATGGTCGCGAGACTTCTCGTTGGGAACATCCGTATCTTAAACTTCAGACCCAATTGTGGTTGAAGCCTGACGATGCGGGTTCTAGACTGACTCTTGGCAGGTCTGTCCTGTCTTTAGGTAAAGTGCCCGAACCCTGCGACGAAACTGCCGCAGTCAATATGGTGAGCAAGAGACCGACGAGGTTCTAAATACGGCAGTGACAAAATAGACTCAGTCTAGTCTAGTCTTCAAGTAAATCATCTTCCAGGCGACGTNCGACGAGGTTCTAAATACGGCAGTGACAAAATAGACTCAGTCTAGTCTAGTCTTCAAGTAAATCATCTTCCAGGCGACGTTTACCGAGAACCCGTTGCCGGGAAGCCACAGACATAGGCAGAGCCAAAGGCAGAGAGACCGAGAAACTCAGTAAAAAACAGACAGAGACGCAACCACAGAGAGAGGCGAGCAAACACGGGAAGGGCAAAAGAGAGACCCGAAGAGACGCAGACTGACACAGCGATGTCCCCCAAGCTACCAGATCTGAAGACGCTGCCAAACCCGGGCTGGCGGCAGGTCCGCCGCACTTGGAGATAAGTGGCGGCAAAGCCGCTCTGTGAGATGAGTTCCCGCTATGCCGCACAGTGAGAGTGGTCGTTACGCAGCAGGGTGAGAGTGGCGGCTACGCCGCACAGAGAGATTGGCGGCAACGCCGCACAGAGAGAGTGGCGGCTACGCCGCACAGAGAGAGTGGCGGCTACGCCGCACAGAGAGAGTGGCGGCTACGCCGCACAGAGAGAGTGGCGGCTACGCCGCACAGTCAGAGTGATGCAAGGGGGCGGCTGATTACGCCGCACTCGGAGAAAAAGATCTGTGTATTTAAAAAGAATCAGTAGCATAACACATTCCTGCATATCGCGGACTGTCCGCGAGGTCTCCGACTCCAGTCGTGTTGTGCAACTTGAGAAGGATCGGTAATGCAGATGCCAATTTTGCCACTCAGCTGCCCAGGTTTTGCAGGTGATGTTCCGTCGGAACGACGTCAAGCAGGAGATTTTCGTGGAGCACCTGCATGCAACTGCGGCCTGCATCAGCGAGATGGAGAACTACCGGTGTACTTTGGGCAGTTCCCCAAACTCTGTGGCAGCCTTCTTGGCCCAGACTCCGGACGTTGCTTTCAAAGCGGCACATTCACGACTGCTCGATGATCTCAGACGAGAGTGGCAGATGGTTATCCGTCTGGAGGCGAAGGCATGCACGCAGAAGCTGCTGGCGGACCTGTGCCCGCACACGTTGTGGCAACCCTACCGTGAGCTTTTCAGCACCTTGGAAATGGCCGCCTTCCAGCTTTCCGAGGACTTCCTCGGCCTCGTCCAGGCCTACTTCCCGCTTCTGACACAGAGTGCAAACATCGAGGACGTGTACTCGGCGATGCAAGACTCTGTCAAACGAGGCACAAAAGCAGAGAAGGCTTCCGCTTCCAACCTGAGCGCCGTCGCTGTTCGTTCTCTGTCGCAGCGCCTGTGCAACGGCGAGCAGAAGCCGACGGCGGTAACCTTGAACGACCAGGACTTCGTTGGACGAGAGGTCCGCTGCTTGAAGACCAAGCTTTGGACCCCTGACGCTTTCGTGCCTAGAACCTTGGAAGCAGCAGTATACTACTAATTACCCTTTCTCCTGCCGATTCAACTTAGGAAGCCGGATTATTAAATTCAGAGGCTATAAACCCACAACGATTACATTTCTGACAAAGAGTTAGAAGTTTCAACCCCAGCCCAGGAAGTGAGGCTATCATGACAGCTCTTCCATTTGAAATCCTCGCCCCCCCCCTCCCGTGTCTTGCTGATACCAGAATTGAAATGGAACCCAGTTCCCCAGTACTGGTTTGGTGGGGCTTAGGCAAAGACCTGGCCCTGGACAGCTTGCTCAAGGATGCGACAGGCAAGTCTGCCCACTTGCATGCGAAAGAGAGTCTGAACAATATGAGGGGCCTTTTGCTGGCTGAGTCGTCGCTGAGCTTCAACAGCACCACGTAATCAGTCACTCTGCCAACGATTCGAGCTGCCCCTCTGTTGACCAAAAATGTTAACTGAGGCAAGGCTCTGATGTTCAGACTGCAGCTGCTTCCTTTTGGGTTCCGTTGCTATGCCAACGTGGGACACTCATCAGTGTCCGGGACAACTTCTACTTGTGTCTTGGCCCCACACCCGCCGTGGCTTACGCTTCTCGGCTGCAACAGCTGCATTCCCGAGACCAGCTGTGCAAGCAGCATTACATCACAGACAGTTCATGGGCAGCTTCAATTGAAACGGCAGAGCCCCTTACTTACTGTTCTGTGGACCAAGCTGTGCCTGGTGTTTCTTCTTCTCGTTCCTGTTTCTTTGCGTCAAAACCTTGATACTGGGCATTCCCGAGGTTCTGCCTCTCCAGGAGATTGAGTTCAGCTTCCTTGGACCTTTGCCAGCAGAAGATGTGGATGAGAGGCAGGTTCGTCGCGACAACGAACGGCCCGAGCTCCTGGCAGACTGCCTTTCGAATGGGCAGTCTGTGAAGGCCCTCACCTTTGGAAATGGCCCGAAACTTGGATGATTAAGGCTGCATGCTTCGGCCATGATTCAATGATTCTCGCCAAAGTCATCCGAATNCTGCCTTTCGAATGGGCAGTCTGTGAAGGCCCTCACCTTTGGAAATGGCCCGAAACTTGGATGATTAAGGCTGCATGCTTCGGCCATGATTCAATGATTCTCGCCAAAGTCATCCGAATCTCCAGAAGAAACTTTGGTTGCAAGCCAAGCATCAAATCATCCTTGCATTTCATCCAAGGAAGACGGTGGAAACGCTGCTGCTGAAGTTTTCTGAGGCGAGGAGTGAATCATGGTTTCAAGGAGGGATGATTCACATAATGTTCTTGAGACCCGATTCAGGTTCAATGCCACCACTACACCGTCCACCGGTGCGACGGAGGCTTCAAATTGGCCCAGAAGTTGCCCTGCAGCTGCCTGCTGCGGCGAAGCAGCAAGTCCCTCCCCTTGGTGGCAGTGCTGATGCGGAGCAGAGACATCTTCAAGCTCACGAGCGACTGCTTGAGCAAAGTTCTCTCTGCTTACAACATGCACGTGCGGAAGAACGCCACGAAGACCAGCAAGATCAGAGAGATCGCAAAGCTCGGAATCGTGGAGCAACACGTTGCCACGCACTATCTGGAGAAGGTGCTCAAGATGTGCGAGGAGCTCGATGAGAGGAGACGCAAGAAAGCATCAGCGACCCATGCAGACGACATGGAGCCAGAGGACGAAGACGAAGATGGCGCGGATGAGGCCAAACGGAAGTTAGCAGTCATGGCAACAACTTTTATTTATTGAATATGCTGTTGGAAATTCAACGAATCTACGAGAATGCTTCACTGCCATGGAGGAATGAAGTGATTGAGCTGCAATGAGATGAATGAATGCCAGCATGCTTGCACAGATGAAAAATCACTGAATCAATATGGAGGGAATCACGGGAGAAAGGCGGAAGCACGGAAGGAAGGCAGGAAGGAAGGAAGCAAGGAAGCAAGGAAACAAGGAAGGAAGGAAGGAAGGAATCAATGATGGAATTCATGAAATAAGGGCTCAATGGTGGAATGACCGCGCTAATGTAAGAAGGAAAGACGGAAGGCCTGCTTTTTTCAACGATTCAANCACAGATGAAAAATCACTGAATCAATATGGAGGGAATCACGGGAGAAAGGCGGAAGCACGGAAGGAAGGCAGGAAGGAAGGAAGCAAGGAAGCAAGGAACCAAGGAAGGAAGGAAGGAAGGAATCAATGATGGAATTCATGAAATAAGGGCTCAATGGTGGAATGACCGCGCTAATGTAAGAAGGAAAGACGGAAGGCCTGCTTTTTTCAACGATTCAANAAGGAAGGAAGGAAGGAATCAATGATGGAATTCATGAAATAAGGGCTCAATGGTGGAATGACCGCGCTAATGTAAGAAGGAAAGACGGAAGGCCTGCTTTTTTCAACGATTCAATGAATGCACAGCCAGGTGCAGGCCATGCAGCTGGAAGGCGACCCGGCCTGGATTGCCGCGAACGAGTTTCTCAGGCAGATTGACACGGAGGCACGGTTCTGACCTAGTGAATAGAGTACCAGTAAGTACTATAGGTGACGCTGCTTCCAAGTGTTTCTACAGCAACTTATGTAGATTAAGCATAGCACTCCCACTTCTAGCAGCATCGGCTTCATGTGGACACGTCTCCCCCACAGGAAGAGCAGCAGCAGGAGCAGGAGCCAGCAAGGACCGCTGAAGCTGAGGGCGGAGATGAGCCAGCAGCGGCCAGTGCGGCCGCCGGAGCCCGGGAGGCAGAGAGCCGAAGGCTTCTGGTGAATGCATCCACGATACCGGAGTACCTCAGCACGAAGTATCCGATTCCCGAGGGCATCTGGATGGCTCATGCTGTGACGAAGGACAAGACCTTGCCCCATTTTCAGGCGAGACTGGGTGTTGGCGTCTTCAAAGGAAAGCTTCGCGCCATGATTTCAGAATCCAGTTGATTTTTTTGGCAGAAACTGCTTTGAACCCTAAACCCGCAACCCATGCAAACATTCCACTACACAACCTGCAGGGGATCCTGTGCTGCCAGCTACAACAACTCTCTCGAGCCGACGCAGATCGACGAGGCAATCAAGCTCGGATCGCAAATGGCTCCGCGACTTCGGTCGCAGAGCCAAGCTTACTACATCTGCTGGTGTTGGGCTTCTGATGCAAGCAAGCATCTTGCATCGAACAAGAGACAGAGAGTCTCTTGAGATCACGTGCTGCAGCCGGAAGAACACACAAGGGCATAAGAACCACACAACTTTGCAGCTGCAGCATGTGTGGGGAGGGGCCGAAGCATGAGTGATTCGTGCTGCNCACAACTTTGCAGCTGCAGCATGTGTGGGGAGGGGCCGAAGCATGAGTGATTCGTGCTGCGATGCGACAAAAAGACCGTTGTGTGTGAGAGCAGAGGAAGCAATCCCCAAGCCGAAGCACAACCATCTAGCGAAGCAGGAGGGAAGTTGAAGTAGAATCGATTTGGGCCCCTATGATCTATAGCACAAATAAGCACCTCAATGTGTATAAATGAATATATGTACACATCCCCACACACGCATACCTACATACATACATCTTATATATATATATGTATTATACATACACTACTAGTAGTACTCGTAATCTGTTACATATCCACATACGCACATATACACACAAAGACTGCCAGATCGACCAGTTTGCCGAGCAACCCACCGCAGAGTGGGCGCAACCGCCTGCTAACACTGGTCTTTAAACATACGTCCGAGTACTAGCAGGGTCCCCAGTTCTTGGTAAATGTTTCCCTTTAGTGTCCTTATGTTTGTGTGTGTGTGTATGTATGTATGTGTGTGTATATGTATGTATGAATGTATGTATGTATGTATGGGTGTATGTGTGTTTAATATACACATCAACACACACACAGACATATATATATATATATACACATACATATATCTGTGACTGGTAATCGCGATGATAGTTCCGGCAAGCCCTGCACGTCTTACCCGACATCCTGCCAGAATCGGGATCTCCGTGGCTGCACGGCGGCTCATTGCGTTCCGCTGCTGGCGGCCGTGGCCCCAGGATCAATCCTCCCAGGCCTCCATGTAGGTTGCGTGAGGCAGCTATGGCATGAGCAGCTCAAGGAGCTGAAGCAACTGCTGTTCCGTGCACTCTTGCAACAAAACGTCATAGGGATAAGACCGAGCTGCAACGAAACACGGTGCTTTTTTCGGTCCCGTCTTGCTGCAAGGATCAGACCACGGCGGATCTGGCGGAGGCCTCCAGACGTTGTTGAGTTGAGGTTCGGGAGATATCTGCTGATATTCAATTCTTATTTGGTTTCCATCCCCCTAAAGTTCAGTTCGGTTTGCCGAGAAGGTTTGCAAGACAAAGGTTCGGGGTAGTGAGAGCCTGGAGAATCAAAGCAAAGACGGCCAGCCCGAATTCATCACGCAGATTTCTAATCCTACGCAGCATCTATGCTAGCAAATCGAGGAATCCCGCTGGTACGTGGTAATACATATGTAGGAACCGATAGTGGTGTGGTAGTGACCACGATCCTTCTGACAGGGGGACATGGTAACATCAACCGCAGAAGCTAGAAGGACTGCGGACACGAGGTCTCGTGCCTGTGACCATTCTGGCGCTAGATAGATTGTTGATTACTGGTGGCAAACCGCGTTCTCTTTCTGCAAAAGAGAAAGACTGTATCAGCACTGCTACGTTTACCGCTGATGCTTTCGCCTGGCTGGCCCACCACACTGCCCACAATGAATGACTTAACCCCTTCCCGCCGCCGGCAGATCTTCATGTCGGATGGGGAGGCGTTGTCACTCAGGAACAAGGCGCATTGCCAGATGCGAGGATCATTGGTTTGGTGCTGCCTGGCACTCGTTCTCCACTTCCATGCTTGTATCCCCACAGTCCGGTTCACGTTTAGGGTTTAGGGTTTAGGGTGCAAGACAAAAGGATGGTGTGGCTCTTGGACGGCGGGCTTGGGATCCCAGGCTTTGTTTGGGGATGAATGCCTATTGTGGTGCAGGGAAGACGGGGCTTATACAAACATCACTTGGCAGCGCCCACGCTCCCCCCATTTCCTGAAGCCTCAAGATGAGCCAAATGGCAGATTGAAAGCATCTATGGAATGCTCGCAGTGACCGCTACACCTGTGTAGTAGGTTACGGGCCAGATCACAATGTAGTAGCCCATTATAGGGCTAAAGTTGGGGCTTCTAGGAAGCGTTTTTTGTGTCACCGCCGCTTGCCGGCCAGGCTGGCGTTTCCGTGCCTTGGCCGCAAGCTGAAGGTACTCCGAGGTAAGTAAGGTCCTTGCAGGGGGGGTATCGGAAACATCTGTGAGTATAAGACAGCTCCTAATTCAGAGAACCACCCACACACACTTCAGCTTCGAAGTTACTGGTCAGTTGTACGGCCATACTTCCCTTGTGCTCTCGGTGTACTTCTAAGGCTGCTATGCTACAGGTGACAGCGCCTGTTGCAAGCTGAGAAAAGACAGGACCATTGCCTTTCATAACCCCCACCATTCAGTTCGAGATGCCTCTTTCCTGAGAGGGAGATGCCAAGCATCTGTGAAAGCCACTTTCGTCATTCTCCTGGCCGCTGGCCAGATGAGACGCTGCTGAGACATCGATGTCACCCCCAAAAAAACCAACCCTAAACGTAAGCCTTGATTTACAGAACTCTAAACTGAACCCCCAGGCCGTAATGTGGCACCTTTGTTGACAAGGTCTTCGAGCGCTTCTACCTCTGGTCGATCAGCGCTTGCAACGGCCGTCCGTTTGAGCCCTTGTACAGTCGCCTGCGTGTCTACGCCGGATCTTGGGCTGGTTTTGGGGGGTGTTTTCTGATTTCCGGGAGTTGGGCGCGTATTTCGGGAATTTGGGTGGCTTGGGGTGTAGGCGTGCTTCCTCATTTCCGGAAGTTGAGGGGCATTTAAAAAAGAAATAGGGAGCTTTAAGGATAGGTTAGGGCTTACGGGAATTCCTGATTTGTGCAGTTGAAGCGTTTTTCAGGCCTATGATTGGGGCTGTTAGTGTTTATGGGCTTGTGGGATTGGATGGGGCTTTCATAATAGGGTGTATGGGGCTTGTAAGGAATTGTAAAGCCTATGGGGTGGATACAGCTGAGCATGCGGTTTGGGGGTTGATAGGGCTCAGGGTGTAGTGAATTCCGGAGTTCTATACAACTCATTCTGGGTGCCCGGCAGTTTCGGGCATCGAGACCTGCGTGTGGCCTTTGTCACGATCATGTGTGTGTGTGTGTGCTTGCATATCGGGTGACTGTTTTGTTGGGTCATGGGGTGTACAGTATGTTTCAGACATGTAGATGTCCCACACTGGCCGAACGGGACAATAGTTCATACTTGAAGGGCTTTGTTGAGGTAGAGCTGGTGCTGAGTGAGTTGCAATATCGGGGACAGCCGGGGACAGCCGAGGGCAGCATCTCTCCTCTGGGAACCTTCCCGACCTCTGGAACATCGGGATGTCAAGCATCGGGTCAACATACCCACAGCGCCCAGGCAGAAAAGGCAGCCTTGAATCCGAAAACGGCGAGGGTTCAAGTTGAAGTTGAGGGTAACACGGTAAGACTGGCTGATATCCGATTTCGTGGGGTCACCACTGGAGTCCGAACATGTCGGCATCTGCAAAGATGAAGAAAGCTGATGGCGTCAGCTGAACCTGTCCCCAGATAGTCGAACATCAACGCTCTTGAGTTGAAACTCTGCGACATCATGGCATGATGGACATCGGTGGTACCTTGTGAAGCCATTTCAGCGAACTGCCGTGAATGGACAAGGTCCTGACAAGGTCTTGTGCCGTTAGTTCTGTTCCCCCTTCACTGAGGAGTGGCTTATGAACCTCTGCTTCCACTCCAGGAAACCAAAACCATCGAACCGAGAAGCGCCGATCTTCATAGGGGAGGGCAGGATTCTGGGTCTTGAGTAGTAGGAACTGTTTCCCGTTTATATGAAAGGACTGACAGGGCACATGCATCTAAACGTACTTTCATTCCAAGTCTCCTCTTTAAAAAGGTCCTGGTGCTTCCCTTGCCGAGACCTAGAGCCTTATAGAGCTGCAGATGAAGTTTCCCCACCATGCTCCCCCTTCTGAGTTCAGGGTGTAAGGTTTGGGGGTTTAGGGTGAGTCATACTCAAGCTTCTCCGGGACAGTCCAGCCTCCATCAGGTCTCTCACCGCCGTCTCCACACAGGTTCGTCGCACCCCGGCACCTTTGGATTGCTTTGCTTGCATGCATGGGATGCTCGAAGTTCGAATCGGGTCGGAGACGGCTTCCTGCTTCGCATCCCATCAGAAGCTGGCACCGTCAATCAGCATAGGACCATATAGGACTTCTCCTACATAGTACGAGACTCTCCACCTGAACATTCACGGTCTGTCTACAGGTTTCGCCCAATAGCTCTCCGAATCATTGGCAGACTCGCCGAGTGAACAGAGGACTCAGAGGAAGCTAGGCAATCAGCTCTGCGGGCCGCCTGCCCCGGCTCGACACACGCGCTGAAGGGCTGACTCCAGATCGCTCTTCCACTAGAGATTGAGAAGCTACCCGGACTCCTAGACTTGTTCGTAGTGCCATGAAGCCGCCTTCTGAACACAAAACTTCGATGAGAGGGAACCTTGGCACGGTTCTGCAGCTACTGCCTGATTTTGGGATAACGCAGGGCCTGTTTAAGGAGGAGTATGGGATCCAATAACTAGAGGGGTCATGGTATGACCTCTAATGCGACCAGTATTACAGAGCCTTGTGCTTCGTGATTCAATCGAATTTTGACAGGGCACATGAGACTGGCTGTCTTCAAATGCCATTCCCGAGAATGGCTGGAATCGGGACCCCACATGGATCACCCATTTCGAAGGAGTCCACCTGAGCGTGAGCCCTCTAGCAAGCGATGTGCATCGACTCAGGTTCACTTCATGAGAACTGCCTGTGCAGCCTGTATATAGTCCCCCATGCATCCATAGATCCATTTAAGTTAGTCGGCGGGGAAAGGTTTGGAACCGGAATGGACTCACGATCTGAGCCAGCCCCCAGTCCATGTGCTTCGGAATCGCAGAGGTCTCAACATCAATGGCCTCATGCGCACCATTTATGTGTCGCTTTGCTTCGTTTTTCCGGGTGGAGGTTTTCTTTGCCGGTAACATGGAGAATTTTTGCTCTTCAGGCATTGACATGTGTGGTGATTTGCATGAAGCCACTTCTGTGCCTTTGGCTGAACGGAGTGCAGCATGAGCTAGTCTGGTGGTAGGAAGGATGCCGCGGGCCACATATTGACGGGCCTGCTTGTAAGTGTAGGTGTTGCGAACTGTTGCAGACATCCTGAAGTCTAAAGAGTTTAAAGCCTTCAGAACCTCTTTGATGCCTGAAGTCTACAGAACCCTATGTCAAGTCGATATGATCATGATAAGCCTTTGCGGCCCGCTTTGCAGACTGGTTCCATCTCACCTTCGCAGAGACTCTGTGCTGCCTTTGGGTCGGGGCATCGGTTTGGGTCGGAGGGTTCGGGTTCAGTTTGAACGGATTAGCGGCTTTAGAAAAGTTGAAATGTAAATCGAAACATTTCAGAAAAAGGGCAATTGAGGCAACTTCGTGGGAATCATGGCATCCGACTCTAATTGCTGGATTTTTTGCGCGACGTGGTTTGGCCCATGTCCGTGTTCCCTATATTAAGGTTTCTAAGCAGCAACTTTCGGAGCCAAAGTACGTTTACAGTAAGTACATACTAGAGAGGTGCACCGACCGCC
This sequence comes from Symbiodinium sp. clade A Y106, assembly GCA_003297005.1. Taxonomy (NCBI): domain Eukaryota; class Dinophyceae; order Suessiales; family Symbiodiniaceae; genus Symbiodinium; species Symbiodinium sp. clade A. The sequence continues at coordinate 180,609 of BGNK01000755.1, read as the reverse complement.
GCACGCCGCCGTGTCAAAGGACTCGCGTTCCTTTCCTATTGCGCAGGTTTGTTTGTAGCTTTTTGCACAGGCTTGAAACAGAACCCGTTGGTACGGTGACTATCCATGTCGAACCTTATGCAGCGATGTCCATACTGATGTCCCTTTGTGCGTACTCCTTCAATTCATGGAAAGCTTTAACTCTGTGTTTTAAGGTATGTTGTCGTGGTCTTTGCGTTTGAGAAGAGCAGCAGCTCACCGTAGCTTCTGCCTCTCAGGAACCGCTGCTTTATTTGGGCTTTTGCCGCATCCTGCCGTGGTCGCTCCAGGCTGGTACAGTCCCAAAGGGTCCAAGTATCATTACGGTAATATACTTAGACCCCCCAAAACCATAAAAGTATATACCATAATGATACTTGGACCCTTTGCGAGTTTAGGTGCAGTACAAGCTTTGCTTGACGAACCCAGAAAAGCCGCAAGGCTTCTTCCTAGCGATATAAGCCTCATACATCTGTGCCTTTGCAGCATCTGCCTTGTCAGCCTTTGATAAAGCATGAAACTGGCAGCATGCTTTAGCAAGAATGTTAGGATGGAATCCTAAGGGCAGCGATGGTTCACGGAGGCTCCTCGCACCTGCCGCCGCATCGCGCAATCAGAAAGTCGAGGTACAAACAAGTACAGATAGTAGATCACAATGTATGTATGTATGTATGTATGTATGTATATATATATATATATATATCTGTATATATGCACATGTATATACATATCTGTACATAATGTACATAAATAGAGTCATCTTTCTATTTACTTGCTTATAAATAAATATTTCAAGAAATCCAACCGATACGGCCAGGCTACTTCCAAGCCCCAGATGCCCGGTGCTCAAGCCCAGTGAAGCCCCAACTGTGGATGGTGTGAAAGGGTCGAGTCTCGTGGTATCTCGTGGCCAGCCCATGTGACATTAACTGCGCCACGATTCAGGCCACGAGTGCCTTTCAACCTGTTCCCATGCATTGCCCACAGCTGCGCGTTCGGTGCTTTTACGTTTGGAGCGCTGGTTGCATCCGCTGTGAGGAGCAGGCAATCAAAGCCATAGCGGCCGCCCAGGCGTGCGCAGCGCGGGACTTCGGACCTTCGGTTTTGGAGCTTTCGCTTCCATTTCCTACCCCGGGCAAAGTGTGGAGTGCTCTTCACGGGCCGGTCTCCTTTTTAGCGGGTTCTGAAGTGAATTATCAGAGTACTGAAGCCGATGTCGAGTGGATAGAAGGAGACGGTTGATAGCGCTCGGGAATTCGGTCTTGATCCCAGCTCTAGATCCAAAGACCTGGGTAGCTAGTTTATGAGAGTCAAAGCCTTCTCAACAACAGCTCAAACGTTGCAAGAGAGCTCACATCCATCGCGTCAACTCGTTAATTCAGATCTTCCAGGTCCTGGGGGAGAACAAAAATCCACCGTCACTTTTTGCAGCGCAGTGACCCTACTTCTGACGCATCTACAAATAGGATGTAAGCTTTGGCTTCAAAGACAGAAGCAAGTTGAGGACAGCCCATGCTTGCAGGAGTGTGAAATATTCTGTGCGTGCTGCGACGCTGCTGCCTGTCTATAATACGTCTAGCGTGTTCTCGGGTTTGGGAACCCGAATGGCGAAGCATTTTTATGCCTTTTTAAGGTGTCTCCAGAAGTTCAAGGGCATGCTTACACCTATGCAGAGCGGATCCACACATGGAAGACTCTGATAGTTGGCACATGGTAGGTTGCTTTATACTCGTTTTGGTGTTCGTCTGCCCGGCGGCCATGCGGCGATACACAGCACGCTATACTGTTTGCAGGGTGGCGGTGGGTGGCATCTTAGAGACCTGTTTTTCGGAAGTGTGTACATCTCATGTAGCTTGCTACTTGATGGTTTCATGGTCCTGCTTACATCACACTTGCTTTCGGTTACTCCGAACCAGTCCTGAATGCAAAACTCGTGCCGATTTTGCAAGCGATACCTCCTTTGCGAGTCAGGGCATGGCAGCTCATGCAGGGAAGATAGACCACATCACATTCGTCAGGGGAACTAGAGCGTGGGGAGGGTTCTTTGTTCGGGTCCCTGTCTCCGGCTCAGTGTTAACGAAAGTTTCACTACTCCCGCGCAGGGATATGTCTGCGGATCCTGCAATTAAAAGTTGTTGTGTTTAGCTTTGGGGATTTTTTGGAACCTTGTGACCTTGAGCATGGCAACGACACAAAGTCTCCCCGTGGGCAATCGTGAAAAGTTGTATGCTTGATTACGAAAGACTTCCCTTTACCGTTCGTGCTTCATCCTCCTGGAGATGTGGGGTGCAGTCGAAGCTTGAGACGTTTTCGGACCTCAGATCCCAGGTGAATCCAGATCTGCTCACCGAATACCAGGCGCGGGGCATACTCCAAAAACAGCTTGGACTATGAAACACTTCGTGCAACCCCTACTGTACAGCTTCGACAAGGGCACGTCAATTGCAAGTGGATGTGGGAGCAGGAAAGGAAGTGTAGGTAGGTTTATTTGTTCCCTGTGGCGTCAAGGCCAACGGTGTCGCTTGATTGTCTTTGTTATGCCATGCCGACCCGTGATATCCGTGTTTTATGCTGTATGGGAGTTTCCGAAAATTAGGGGTACCTTATTTAGGGGTCCTTGTAATAAGGATCCTACTATTTAGGGAACTATATTAGGGTCCCCTATTTTCGGAAACCCCCGTATATAAGCATTTAGTCCATTCTACATGCAGACTTCTTCAAGCAAAGCCCTGAGCCCAAGAATGCGGCGAGGACGAGTTTGAAGGCGAAGGCCATGAAGGAGAGGCCTTCTACCACGATCTTTTTCACGTGCTCCTGGGCAAGAGCTTACGAGAGCGTGGGGTCCTGCTTCTGTGAACTGGGTATCTCGGAGAGAGAGCAGAGGGTCTAGGGCAGGGTCTCGTGCTGTGGTGCTTTACCGCAGACTGCAGCCGACAGAGGCTTGTATTCCACGTTCTGTCTGAAATATCAAGAGATGTCCAAGAGACACAAGTGTGCGTGGACGAGCTTTTGAACTTGGCGCCGGCAACCGCGACACTTCAAGTTCCAACCTCTGTCCTGTGTTGATGTGCAATTAAAGGATCGATGCCCTGCCACTCCATGACATGTTCCATATGCTGGACGCTTGCCTGCAGTTGGCCCATGCCCTCCAACAAAAGTAAAGATTGAAACCAATTCTGCACGATCCAGCTTCCTCCCCCGAATCAGCAACACAACTGCGCGCTCTGGGTAAGTCATTGCCAGCTCCGATAACTTGAAAGCCCGAAACCCCACATAACAATCAAAAAAACCCATATCTTCAGCCCTCAGGACAGCACCTTTGGACTTGGCCTTCCGATCCTGTGGAAGCTGCAGGAACGCTTGAAAGGGGCTTCTTGGCACAGGCGTTGTGATATGATGCCGACTGCCGGTACGAGTACCAACCCTATGACGTAGACTTCATAAAGAAGCACCGTGCGCTAAGAAGTGTGCATGCACTCGGCCGATGGTTCTGTTCTAGCGAGCAGTGACCGTAGCAAGATCCTTGACCATTTCTTAGGCGTTGAAGTGCCTGTCTCAATTCTCGGGCGGAGCGCATGCACAGCTTCGTCCGGCGAACCCACAAATGTCAACATCGTCTCCGAATTAACCAACCACACTTTACCGTCTTGGACCGCATGGAAACAATCGTCATCGCCACCGTCTTCACTAGTTGTCATCATCCACAATGTTAGCATGATCCTCGTCAGCATTGTGAAGCTGTCTACAATCACCACTGTCGTCACCGTCCTTGGGCGACAACCAGCAGCACCACCATGCTGCTTTGGGATTTGTACAAGCCGTGTATCCTACTGCCGGTCTCTCTCGCATTCGCACTCACGCGGGTTTCAGAAGGGTTTCCTCGATGAATATGGGTGCAGGGATTCTTGGCGACAATGGCTTTCCAGTGTTCCGCTCATGTTTTGCTGCATTCTTGAGCAGTAACACTTTGGTAATTTGTCGGGCTGCTCTTGGTTATCTGAGAACTCAACTCACGGATTGTTATTGTTGCCCTCGTCAAAAACGATTGAGTGTTCCGGCAACCCTGTACACCTTCAACTTTCATTTGTGAGAGTACTGGGGCTCAGATGTTGAAACGGCCTGGACTTCTGGACACATGCCTCAGCCTGGACAGTCCGAGTGCAAGCGCCGAAACCGTAAACCCAAAGCCTATTTGTCACATGGGAGTTTCCGAAAGTAGGGATACCTTATTTTCGGGTCCTGATAGTAAGGATCCTACTATTTGAGGTACTATATTAGGGTCCCCTATTTTCGGAAACTCCCACATTTCCCCAAGGAGCGAACCTAAGATCACCATGCAACTCCAGAGACATGGGTACTTCTCCAAGTTCGAGTCCCTTTTAGGGTCCTTCTGATATGCCGCTAATTTAGAGAACTACCCTTATAGTAGCCGTATAGAAACCCTTTATAGATCCCTTAAAGGGCCCTTAAAAGGGACCCCAATTTAGAGAACTACCCACATACTTATAGAAACCCATTGTAGATCCCTTAAAGGATTCTCTAAAGGGGACCCTAACTTAGAGAACTACCCATATACTTATAGAAACCCATTATAGATCCCTTAAAGGATTCTCTAAAAGGGACCTTAATTTAGAGAACTACCCATATGGTAGCCTTATAGAAATCAGAAAGCCTCATAGGGCCCTAAAAGGGACCCCAATTAACTACCCATATCTTTCGGAAGGTTCTTGTGATGAACCCGAGCTGGATCTGGGGCCGCCTGGCTGCATGGCAGGAAGCACTCGGAGATTGGCACCCATATATACATCATACACATATACATATATGTATATATGATCATATATACATACATACATACACACACACACATATATATATAACGGTTTAGAGTTTAGGGTTTAGGGTACACACACACCATTTATCTTGCATCGGCCCAGGACCCTTCAAGCATCTTCAAGCTAAAGACTAGCATAAAGCCCACCCAGACCCGAGATATTCTGTTGTCCATTTCTCAGTCATTTCTCAGTACCAATGGGCGCACCCGCAACAACAGCCGTGCATGCTAGCTCTTTCTACTCTTTCGCCTAGATTTCTTGCTTCCATGGATCATGGTTTATGTCGACTAGCACATCTCTGTGCATAGTCATTTCGAGGGTGGGCAGAAAGCACAACGACATACCATAAACGTTTGAGCAGGTATAGCAGGTATATGAGAAGCGTCTCAAGCAAGTTGCCAGACAGCATATATGCATACCTGCACAATGTCGCTGAGTGTATAGGTGTATGACTCGCATGCATGTATGTGGATATACAAGCTTTGGGGGTACGGCTAGTAGACATCATATGAGCATGAATGAAGAGGAATGAACCCTGGCACGACGGGCTTGGGCTGACGTAGAATCTCCCGAGACTTGAATGACTCGGTCTGCCTGGAGCCAAACCCAAGCTGAAGAGTGCCAGCAACTGACTGTAGCACAACGCAACGTCGGTGCAAGATCAGATCTAGCAGTCCAGCAGAAAGCATGCCTCCATTAAGTGCATTGAAGCCCTTATGCGAATCCGCGCAGGCACAGGGGTTTGCAGAACATTCATGTCCCTTCTCGAGCAGGCTCTGCCTCTGTTCCCGATGTACACCTTGTTGAACGAGCAAAGCAGCTGTCAGAGCTGGCGAGGCTTCTGCACCGATTGTTCATTTTACCAGTCTAGGCTTTGGGAACTTTAGGGTGCTGTTCGACTTTAGGGTTTCGGATCAGTGTCCGTTGCGCTGTGATTCTGACACGCCGAACCGGAGCGAAACCAAACGTAGAACTCCTTACCAGAGATGCTGAGTATTGCTGAGTCTCCACAAACTCTGAGCAGGCAGAAAGATGCCTGCACCATGAGCCGCTTGCACCATGGCTGAAAGAACGGATCTGTGAATGGGAGTTCGAACATGGTGTACAAGCCTCCTTGAATACATGCAGCAATGTAGGTCTCAGGCTCTAGCATTGCGGGAAGTCAAAAAGCTAACACCCGTTGAATTTCGAAACATGTCCACAAATTTGAAGCGATGCATTCTTTGCGAAAACATGCGTAAGCCTGCGCTGGACGGGTTCCATGAGCTTTGTGCCTGCGCCATCCAAGCAGCGACATGGCTCGAAGCTTCTGGCTGATACGGAAACCAAACCCAAAGGCCAAAGGCCTCCATGCCAGCCAGGCTCTGTGAGTTCTCGATTGCACCGTCTCTGGCAAAAGCCTATTTTGCGGCTCCGAAAGAGGATGATGAGTCTGTGGACAGCGCTGCTTCTTGGCTAAAGGTGTTACTTACCACTGCAATCACGAACAAACGCCACGACGACCACTACCGACGACTACTACTGCTCCTGCTGATGCTGCTGCTTACGATTACTACCACTACGGCCAAGCTGTCTATACGCTGCCAAGCAATTATAACGCTACAAGATGGTAGCTCCGAACAGTGTCAACCAACTCCGAAATGCCACTTGACTACCTAACTGCAGGCGCACTGGCAGCTGTTCTCTTTTCTAGCCACAAGGGATTGTTTCCATTTTGCTATCAAGCCACGAAGCCACTCGTACTTGACAGTCGCACCATCAACAAATGACAGAGACTCACTGCCTAAGGAGTGATTGCAGACTCCGAGCCGAACACTCCCCCATTATGGTTGCAGAACGCAGTTTCCCAGATCCCACAGCCCGTCAGCCGCCCTAAACTCCCTAAGCCCCCTAAACCCCAAACCTAAACCGAAAAGAACCCTAAGCCCATCTGAGGACGATATGATGTTCGAAGCCAGGACCTTATACCGACCTGGAAGCAAAACGAATCAAGGAGTTGTTCTTGGAGATGGGTGTAGCTTCCCATGAGCGGTGGGTTTCGATCGTTTGCGACGAGACAGACAGAAAGTGGTGCGTCATACCTACTGATATCCGTGTTCAGATGTTTTAAGATTTGACTGATCCTATGCAGCTTCCTAGAGTCCAGGTTCATAGGGCATCAGATAATGGTGCTCTAAATCGCAACCGGTATAGTGGGCTTCCGAAGGCTTGAGGCCCAGGGACAGTGCAAGGGGTTCTTGGAAGCGTCAGTGGTGTTTTTTGTTTCATGTTTCCGTTGCCACAGGGGTTTGTAGACATGCCAGGCTTGCCGTTGTGTCATATTGTTGCGGTCAAGGTACTTGGATGTTTCGACCATACCGTAACCACCGTAAGCCGAAGAGGTTCATCGGAGTAAGAATCGTCCTAAAGCCTTGAGCTGTCCTTGTTTGGCTCATCAGAGCTTTGAGTTTTGCAGAGCACGCGAGCCTCACCATGGCACAGCAGCTTTTTGATTTTCGCCCTTTCAGGTGAAGCTCCGAGGCAAGTTAAAGCTGAAGCGCTTGTGAAATGGGGTTGTGCTGTGAAGTCTTCTGAATCTGAACCTAAAGTCATAAAGACCCCTGAGCCATCCTAAACCCCAACCCTCCCAGACTTACGACTGCTCTCCGTCCGAGGCCATCCACCAGCAGTATGAGCTTGCCTTGGGCGTGGCAAGCCGGAACTTCTGGCGGATCGGTGCCTTAGGGCCCACGTGGCAAGTGAAGACGCCGAGCTTTTCATTGCTGTAAGGTTCCTATCGGTTTCAAGGAGTCCAGACCAGGTTCTTTCTGAAGACTTGCCGATCCCAAAGTAGATTCTGTGATGAATACAGTGTGAACACGGTATACTTGGAGGCTTACAAGGGGTTTGGAGGGCAATGCAGGAGCTTTGGCTGAGCGTTTCCGGGCTTTTTGGGTCTAGGATTCCGTATACAGGTTGGGCTCCAGCAAACTACGGTGAACCCCAGAAAGTTGGAACATGGGTTTAGGATGATTAGTGCTGGGATTCCCTATACTTTACTTCAAGGGCATGAGAATGAGGATGTTCCAACTTTCTGGCTTCTACTGTGTATTTTTATGAAGGGTTGCAGAAGGTCGCTGGTCACAGGATTTAGGAGGATCGGAAGGCTTTAATCGCGCTGAATCCTCCTGATCCCCGGTAGAATCGGAGAGCCTGCTGCTAGACCTGCTGCGCACGAATTGGAAATCTGGTCGGGCGGATATCCATCCCATCAGGTACCGTACATAGTTTTTTAGGAATTGACCCTGATTCTGAGCTCGTCTAGCGTGGATTCTCACGATGTGTTGGTCCTGGTGGCCCCAAACCATATCAGTCCTAACCTTGCTGACAAAGCGACCGCCAAGTTGCGAGGAAGTTGACGCAAGTCCTGAATGCGCTGCCTCATTGGCAGCCGCCGAGGTCGGCGCTTTGAAGTTTAAGGCTTTATACCTTGAAAGGTTTGTTTCGCAAAAATAGCCTTTCAGGTTCGCCATGGAAGACTCGGAAGTGCGTACTCCTTCCTGCATGTGTGTCCGTGTGTGTGGCTGTGCCAAAGTGCAGGTAGACATGTTTGCCTGCTTACAACTCAGCTGTATATGGGCAGCTCGCAACACAGTACGTCACATTAAACACTTCGAGCGAACAAGCATGCATGCATACATAAACATACATTCTGACGTGCTCACATACATGGCATGCATACATGAATGCGTGCATACATACATATCAGGAACCCAAAAGGCACCCATGCGAACCTAAACGTGCCGGTGCGATATCCCTACCTTATTGGCTTACTTCAGGGGCCTTATCAGATATCCCAACCTTACGGCACCTAAAGTTTGTTTAGGTCATGTTGGGGAATGCTGGACAACCGTGCGGCTGACAGATCTCTGAGTCCGCGAGAGAGAGAGAGACAGAGAGAGGTCATGTTGGGGGTGTCCTTTACACATTAATACACACATTCATATGTATGTAAGTAAACCTGTCAGGTGCTGTAGTTCAGCATGTGTGATTTTACGTACGTGCGTGCATAGGCATTTCTGTGCTTGTACGCCTGTTTGCCCGTCTTTGTCCGTCCGTCTGTCTGTATGCTCGTATTTGTATTACGTATGTGTGTGTGTGTGTGTAAAGGTGTACGTATGTATGCATGGATGGATGTATGTATTGTATATGTCGTTCTGTGCGTCTGCCTGTCTATCTGTCTGTATATATGTACGCATGTATACATGTATGCATGGATGTATGCATGCATGTATGCATGTATGTATGTTTGTATGATGTTGTATGTATGTGTTTATGTGTGTATGTGTATGCACGTACGTATCTGTACGAATTTTGCAGGCACGCATGCGCATATGGACCAGTGTCACCTTTGTCCAAACAGCACTTGTGCACAAACCCCGCCAGAAAGCTCTATTCTTTTCCAAAGTACAGGTAGGGACGGTAGGGGGAACCGGCGGATGCCTCTACTCACAACCCTGCACTGATTTGACGGAGATGACACTTGCGATTGAAGGCATGTCTATGTGATTTTGGCATGCGGAAGCCATGCACCAGTGGGCGCTCCTTAGCTGCGGAAATCTATAGGTCCTACAGAGCATATATATATATATATATATATAATGCATATATATTATATATATATACCAGTTTTTGCAGTATTGAACCTGAAACTTATGCCTGTTCGAAGTCTAGGCCCTGTCACAGAAGCCTTCAGCCCGAGCTCTGCGATCCCTTGACCAGTTCGTATTGCTCCGCGCCATGTTTATTCCCTGCATATCTTTGTTCGGCCCGGATGTGGGGCCGAAAGGGTCTGAAAGCTCGGCGCAGGGATACGGGTTTCGCTGCTCGAGCATAGGATTCCGTGGTTCGTTGCGTCTTGGATCTGCCGGCCCGCGTTCTCTTGGATACTGTATGTGGAGTAGTCGACAACAGCAGCAGGTTCTCGATCTGACGCCCTAAAACCTACCTCCGGACAGATCTCCTGATCGCCAGTTCGGTCTGCAGCGTCGGAATCTTTACAGAGAAGGGCATTCGCGATTTCGTCTCGTCAATACTGGGAAATCGACTAGCCGCCTAGGCAGCTTCAAGATAGCTTGAACGACTAAATTGTTGCATTTCCGCATGGCCACATACAACACCAAAGCTCAAGTCGAGAGTTGCTGCGAAGCAATGTTGAATCGAGAAATGACCTTGCCTGTGAAGAAGACTGCCATGATCGTAAGTTTAAAAATTACCTGCATGATCGTGAACGACGTGTGTTTTGTCACAATTTCCCGGGAACTTCGTACATGTTCGTTCCAGAACCCACCTGTCATGCAACTTCAGCTCGTGCTTTGTTTGCCATCAGCTACAGGGGGTGCACAACGCGGCGTACAACTTGCAGGAGCTCATGACAGGCTCAATGCAGGTGTACCGCAACCGCACCAGTCTTTGCGAGAAATCCGGCTTGCCTCCAGCTTGGGCTTATGGGGCATGTAACTTCGAGTCTGCAACAGAACTTGCCCAGCTGAAGTGCTGGGGGAGTGCATCTTTGAATTGGACTCAGGGGGTCGGTTGCTTGAGGGTGGGATTGGGCCGTTTGTTTGGCATCGTTCGGGCCTCTCGGCGTCCAAGGTACATTCCTCACTGCATGTGGCTTTGGCAAATCGAGGGCGCCAAGCCCATCGAAGAGGTGATCGAACTCCTTAGCATTTTGGCCTGCATCGCAGCCCTGGGCAGCCCGATGCTTCTGCGATCTACAGGGCCTAGGGCTGCCCGTGAGGTTCGACTAGTCTCTGGAAAGCGACGGCGCCACATGCCGTCACAAGTGCATGGGCCACTAGCTACTAAGTTCTGCTTGGCGGAGTATCGGAGTGCATCTCTCGCACCTAAATATAGCTTGTTGCTGGACCGAGGTAATCTGCGGGATGAAGGCACTGCCACTGCGTCGTTGAACTCCATGCTGGTTCAAAAGCGACGGGACCTTGAGCGCTTCGGTCTGCAATCGAATGCATTTGGAGATGTTGCAGCGGACGCATACCACTGCAATATCATAAGTAAGATAAGTAAGGTCATAACAAGACATGCTCTTGTAAGCATGCGCATGAATTGCAACACCAATCATCGTCATCAGGTCCCCTTTCCAGGCTTTCTCCAACCGAAGAATATCTATCCTCCTTGGCTGGATTGAAAGAGAGATCGACGGATTCATTCCAATGATAGTACTCCGTTGTGTTATTGGCATCAACATCTAATCAATATTGCACGCGCAGAGTAGGGTACGCAGCCTGTTTTGAACGCGTTGATGACAAGGACACAACCCTCGGCGGTCAAGCACAAAGACTTCGCCCTCCATCCCCTTCTGAGAGTTCCTTCATAATTCTATATATACATATGTATATATATATATACATAGCAGTTTAATTTCTTACCTCCCAATTCTATACATTCCGCTTTATCTTTGGAGTGGAAGCTTAACTCAACAACTCACGGCCCTGAGGCCAGACCAACAGCTCCTTCTCCTGAGCCCAAGTCCCAAGTTTCGGTGCAAGTCAGCCAGAGCTATCTCGGGTCTGCTCTCGACATGAGAAGGATCGGCGGTATCATCAGGACTTGTGTTTGAGACACCACACCATGGCTTCGTGATTGCCGCCTCAGGATAGAGGCCTTCAAACCTCACAGGGACTACACCCGTGCACATGTCCTAGGCGGCTCGCAGCGTACTTGCAGTTTTGCTGTGCCGTTGCCTTGTCCTCTCTCCGATGATTTTCTTTGTATCCCTGGACTAATGCTCGGGAAGGGGTGCGAGGGAGTAGTTGCCCATGTAATGTGTGTTTGCCACTGCATTTCAGGAAAAGCCTTGCCAAGGGCACGGCGCACAGCACGGCTCAGGTCGCATCCTCCACGGCCCCGACGGCACAAAGTCTCTTTCTCGGATATGGACGCGCAGTTTGGGCGCTTGGTCACTGCATAGGAGTTGACTTGTCTTGCTGAGCCTTGCTGCGTTGAACCTCGTAAGACAGACGGAGTCTTGCTTGGCATGTATGGCACACGGCACAATGGACACGTTGCACCCAAAGGGTCTCCTGTGCCCGAGGGATAGGATGAGCTTAGCTGGATCGAAAGTACGGTTGGTGCTTCTGCAGATGTCGAGATTGTGGGAAATCAGGAAATCACCCCCTTCTTTCATGGTTGGCAGTCCCCTGGCTTGTCAGATACTTGGACCACAGACCGTAGAATCGTTGAACTCTCAACAGGAGAGTGAGTCTAATCCAGGTTTCCTGCAAAAGGACACATAAGAAATCAGTCCATCGTCCCTCGGGCTTCGATATTGGATTGGAGTTGTGTAGCAGACAGGAGCAAACGGAGCGTCAAGAGTATTGAAGAAGAAGCTCAAGACAACGCAAGCAGTCCGAGCTGAAGACTATGCACCAATGTCTATATACATATATATATATATATGTTAGCCCCCCACGTTGACAGACCATGCCCTCTCAACTGAGTCGTAGTGCATGGTCTGTCATCGGATGGGTGACGATCAGCCCTCCCAAACTTAATTCCAAAATTTCCAAAATTCTCGCCCCTAACCTGCCGGATTTCCAAAATTTCCGAAATTTCCCAAATTTCCAAAATATCCGAAATTTCCAAAATTTCCGAAATGTCCAAAAAGTCCGCCCTTGTTTTGGAAAATCCTGTCCACTAGGTCGGGCCATTTTGAAAATTTCGGAAATTTTGGAAATTTTCGGAAATTTTGGACTTTTTGGAAGCTTTGGAATTCTTGGAATTGGTTTGGAGGGCTGACTGTGACCCATCCGATGACAGGCCATGCACTACGACTCACATTCAATCGCAAGGTCTTTCAATACTCATGCCCATATTTAGACGAATTTCAATATTCGCATGTATTGATACTCCTACGAATACAAGTACAAATACTAATACTGACATTGATCATTTGTTGAATGCTCAAGCTAATACCAGCATTAATATTGATATTCCACGTTTATAAAGCCTAGTACGAATATGCTTAGTAAGTCATACTCATATTGATATTAGTCTATATTAGTACCAATACTAATACACACCTGCATATACTAATGTACATAAATATACATACCACTATATTGAAATACAAATACATTAACTCATTCATGTATTCATCTCTTAGTATTTTCATGTAATCAAGAGTAATACTAAAACAAACATTCCTTCAACTACAAAGCATCAGATTAGTATTCGTACTAACGCTAACACTATTACTAACACTAATCACAATATTTAAACTAACAGCAATATTTACATAAGTATTGATGCTCCTACGAATACTAATACCCTTATGATGTTAACAGTCATGCTATCACCAAGACTAATGTTGACATTTATAATTTGTTGAATATTCTACATCATGCCAGTTTTAATACCACTTATTTTAAGGCAATTACGACTATGAATAATCCTAATACTAATATTAACATTAAAACTCCTACAAATACCAATAGTCATATTCATATTGATATGAATACTACTACCATTACTAATAGACACCTGCATATACTAATGTACATAAACATACATACGACTATCTTAAAATACAGATATATATATATATACATATACATATACATTAATGCATTCGTGCACTAATGTTTTAGGATAAGCATATACCCATATACCAATGTAAAAATGTACTACTTGTTAATGTATGAATATACTATACTAATATGCTAATATACTAATATACTATTATGCTAATATACTAATATACTAATATACGAATATACGAATATACGAATACTGTAACATGCAAGTATGCCGACATGACAAAGTAGTGTACTAACATGCCAACATACTGGTATACTTATAAATCATTAGACAATACACGAATATAGTACATATACTAGTATACTAATGTACGAATATACTGGTATGTTAATATATTAATATACCAATACACCAATGTACTAGTGTACTCATGCACCAGTTGTACTAACATATTAAATATACTAAATACAAGATAACAAATATGTTACTGCTCGAATACATTAATGTATTGATATGCTAATCTGTTAATATACGAATTATCAATATACTAACATATCAAAGCTAATTCTAATATTGATACTAATACTAGCACTTCTGCGAATATTAAGTGGTGATATTAAACCCAGCATTAAGACTGATGCTAATACTAGCAGTGGTACTGTTACTGACATTGACACTGGCACGAACACTAACACGAACATGAGCACTAAGACTAGTTTTTATTTACTAGTATTGATATGTATACTTACAATAATTACTTATACTACTACTGATACTAATGCTCATCCCAATATCAATATTTCTACCACAAAACTATTGACTCATGTGCCGCGCGTCTGGTGCATGCGTCCTCAGTACATGGCATGTCAAAAGTACACGTTGTATATCTCCTGTAAAGGTTTTGCTTTACAGATTATCGTCGTGTGTGGTGTGTTTAGATACAATATCTCAGCCGAGTCACCTGCCAAGAGTACACTGTCACAAGGGCATGGTCTGTCAACGGGGGGGGGGCGGGGGTGAGCATATATATATATATATATACATATATATATATATATATACGTTCATACATACATATATGTATATGACTAGATACTTGTTTTTATTTGATTATATTGATTATATACTTACAACTTTATAAACATCTGTTTGTGTTTACTGATTTGTGTTTACTGGTTGTTGTGATTATGTGTTCTCAAGTACAGTTCGCAATGTATTTGCATACACATACACCTACATGCACATTTATACGTGGCGTGTATACACACGTATGTATGTATGGTTGGAAGGATGTATGCATGTATGTATGCAAGCATGCATACATGCATGCATGTGTCTGATGCATTTGTAGGCATGCATGTATGTATGTAGGGAGGTAGGTGGGTATGTATGTATGTATGTACGTATGTATGTATGTGTGTATGTATGTATGTATGTGCACACAGAAGGACCTGGAAGACCAGATTCATTAGACGGTTACGGTCTGCGTCTGCTACGAAAGTATAGCAGCCTGCGAAGCAGTCAAGTGGGCTTCCAGGACTAGACTCCTACTTTGTTCTCACGTCGAAGGCCNAGACCAGATTCATTAGACGGTTACGGTCTGCGTCTGCTACGAAAGTATAGCAGCCTGCGAAGCAGTCAAGTGGGCTTCCAGGACTAGACTCCTACTTTGTTCTCACGTCGAAGGCCAAAGACGAATTTCCTTGAATCACAGCACCTAGCTGTCACTTGATGCCGGGGCATATGCACAAAATTGTAGGCGGGGCGGTTGGAAGACCTCCACTGCTTTAGGCTCTTCTTGTCCTTCTTTTCCTTACATGTTTGGAAGTGTTTCCGGACAGCTCCTGCCAGCTTCCAGCTTTTTGACACCAATTTTTAAGTGCAGCTGAAGCTATTGCTGCCGAGTTACTCCCAACTTTAGAGTTGAGCGGGCTGGTTGTTCATGTGTGCCTAGCGGAGAGCGCATTGCAGCTTCTTCTGCTGCATGCGGGCGACCGATGCCCCACAATTTTGGCAAAGCTGCTGATGCCACTAGCTGGTAGTTAGACTTGACAGCACAGGCACCTGCAAGAAACGTTGGTAAGGAGGCATCGTGTCCTGGCAAGCTTTCAGAGGCTTTCAGCTGCTTCGCTCCGTCCGCAGGCGTTGTCACGGCATACAAACTGCCCGCGGCGGCCTATGCGGTGGCACCATGGACGTGCCCCCTCCAAGACTTTACCCTGTCGTGTGGTGTACCAGGCTTCTGTAAACAGCAGTGTGAGCGTTTTGATATTCTTCACAATTCGGCTGCGGCCGTCATGCTTTGAGACAGCTTCCTCTAGGTTGCCATACCATGACATAGCGTGTTCGGCTATGATGTCTATCGTCTCACATCCCGACACCAACCGCGCAGGAAACTTGTCCAGGAAGCCAGACTTCGGCTGGCTTTCAAATTCCCAGCGTTGGGGACACTTCTTTCTGCTCATCACCGGTGCCATGTGCCGGAACTGCAGATTGCAGACGGACTTTTCGGCCAAACGCTGGTCACTTCAGGAATGAAACGAAGGCTGAAGTTTTTGGGCCAGCGCAGCCTGAAAGGTATTGCTCCCCGTGTCAAGAGGCCAGAAGTTTGAAGCCTCCACGAAGAAGTATTTTAGAGGTATTCTCGGGGTCTTCGACGTTTCCCAGCTCATCTAAGATGAAGATGTTTCAGACGTGCATGCTGCCAAAAGCCGCGTGCGCGTGGCTGCCACTTAGGCAGCCTTTGCACCTGTTGCAAGTTGGTTTACTGCAAATCTTTGTCGAGAGGGGACGGTACCGGGGCTTGAAGGTTAATCCGACGATCTTACTTTGCAGCCCCTGACCTGAGCCATCTATCATTGAGCTAGCCCGAAACAGAAGCGGCATGAGGCATTTGCAACAGTGTCTTTACAGGCCATGCGGATTCATATGCCCCTAGTGAAGCTTGCGTGGATAAAGCAAGTAGTTTCGTTCTACAAGTTCTTATAAGGTCAATTCGCCAAGGCAACAGGGCAGCACCAGGTTCCACATCCTGCAGCAGTCCAAAGACAAAGCACTGCTCAGCCTGGCCGGAAAAGAGCCACTTCCTCCGGCACATGCATGCTTGCCATGATTCTGGTACGTACTACAACTCTCTATCGTTCAAACCCCCGCTAACTCGTTCCAAAACTATGAAAATCCGAAGCCCGAAGCCACGAGTCCTGATGTTCTGTGATGTTTCAGATTGCGGGCCTTGTGTTAGTAGAAAGGGTCGCAGTACTGGAAGGTAAGTGCAACCTGGGGCCCTCCCGGGAGATGTAGACAACTCTGCCCCCCCCCCCAAAAAATGCCCAAAATCAAGCCTAAACGGCCCTGCGTTGCTTCTGCTGCATGCTAAGCTCCCGCCCTTGCTTCAGGCACAGTTGGGAGAACACAGGGTTCATGAAAATACATTCAGTTCTTCTACGTGTGAAAGAGATGAACTATTGCGAACCTCCGAAGGGATGGGACTGGGGCTCACTTGAGTTGTGATTACGCGTTGTTCGCACGGGATTTGAACTCTGGTGATGGTGGCTATCAGGGAATGGACAGGTCCGCTGGACAGTGTTGTTATCATTATTTGCCTGTCCATGCTCACCTTCCCGCAGGCGTGGCAGTCGTGAAAGCACCTCCAGCTGAGGAAGGCCGGAACTTCGAAGTTATACGCGGAAGTTTGGACGAAGTAGTAAGCTTTCCTTGCGATGCTGTAAACTCTTGCTCTGCCCTTCTGCATCTTCCATGCTGATACGGCTTGCTGATGCAAGAGCAGCCGGATGCTAAATACATAGCTCAGGAGGACGGTGCAGGGTCATGCTAACTCGCAGACTAGACCTATCGCCCAGCTCCTGAGTACATGTGGCAGCGCGCTCGCAGGACTGGTCATGTAGGCTTCGACTCGGAATGCCGGAGACCTTATGACCTACAGGCATATAGAGCCCTGTCTTCCCCGCAGCCTCAGCGGAACCTCAGAATCTGGCAGTCGAGCATTCGATACTTTACGGTTAGCGGACACAGCCAGAGCTAAGCCTTTCCAGAACCTCGTCAAAGGCACGGACCAACACCGGCAGCCAAGCCGCGGGTGACGTGGTGGTGATTTCTGTGCAGTGCATCCGGACATGTTTCGGGTGTCCCTATACTATAGATTGCGGGCTATGGGCATGTAATCTTCAGCCCCTTGTCAGAGAGCTCCATGGCAGGGTGGCCGGAATATTAGCGGGAGGGTTTCTGCTAGTGCGTCAACCACCACTCCAAAGATCGCTAGCTTTAGCATGATACAGGCATGCTGCAACAGAGAGTGGCATTACTCTCGTCCACTTCTGAATCAGCGCTGACTTTGTCACTAGCCACTGGCCCCGGCCTCTACATACATATACGTTACTGCCATGATCGGTCGAAGTTAGACAGCCTTCGCGCCCTTCTGTTACCTGTCGTCTCCACTATAACATACACGTCAACGCATAAGCCCGGAACTCTCCACACGTTTGCGCGACTAGCGACTAGTGACTGGGTAGAGCCTTGCTTGATGAACGCAACATCTGTATCCTTGAAGGGGTCTACATTAGCAGAAACCATGCTTGTCAGGAGGCCAGCCCTCACCGCCCACCCCCCGCCACACACACACACACACACACATTGACTCATATCGAAAGATTCCCAAAGGCTTTGTCACGTGTTGGCTTGCATCAACATAAATCCGACAAGCTTGCACACAGCTCGGCGATCTTTCAGGGCACCCGAAACTCGCAACACAAAGCTAGCTCCCAAAGCAAACAAGCTCCAAAAGGCCAAAGCCTATGCTTCCTGAATTCTCATTCGACCGAGGCGTGGCGCTCGCGGCCAGCAGGAGACGATGGCTTTTGTCACGTGGGTAGTTGTCAAAATTAGGGTCCCTTTTTGGGTGGTATTATATTAGGGACCTGAAAAGGAACTCTAATTTTGACAACCACCCACGTGGTTTCCTGCAGGGTTTACGCGCCAGGAGGTTTGTACCTCTAGCAGACACCCCCAAACCCCTGAACATACCCAAAGCCGTAAGCCGCTTAATCCTAGAACCTTTAGCCATAAACGTCCTGAAGGCATGAAAACGGCTTGGTTCTTGCTGTGCCCGTTCCGGGGCAATCCACTGCACATACACTCTCACCAAAAATGCAAGCATACTTGAAACAGGAAGAGATCGTGCATTCGTAGCTCCGAGGTTAAGGTTTGTTCATTGATTTATGACACAAATACACCTTTGCACGTTTTGGTTGTTTGGTTCGGTATTTTCTGTTTCGGGACCACGTAGCTACTCTGTGCTGGTCAGTATGAATTTGCAACTGTTGGCCACAGCCAGGATGCTGGTATGCGCCTCAGACGGGCTTTACAAGAGCTTTAAGTTGGTAAGCTTTGTTTGCATAATCTACACCGGGTCACGCCCGAAGGTGGAAGTGAAGGACATGCACAAGAGTATTTGGGTTGAGAATCTGCGATAGGCTGTGAGCTTTGCAGCTGCGTAGCACAATGAGGATGAGGACGATGACACTGCTGACTGGGAATGTGATCAAGGGGTTGCATCTCTCAGTGCGTCCTACGAAGAATTCCGGTCCCAACGACGTCGGTTATTTGGCAAGGACGGGCCTATACCTTAAACTCACAGAATTTCAATCTCTACCCCACAATAGTTTTAACAGTAGCCTTACTTGCAGCAACAACAACTTTGAAGATCAACTTTGCAAGCAGTGACACTCAATCAACGAACCAGTGCTAGCGCTATACCTAAGCCTAAACCCTAAACGCATGGCCTCAGTTGTAGTTGTGTTGGTGACTTTGTTTCATCGCGAGAAGATCCTAGCACAAATTTAACAAGAAAAGAGGAAGGACAATAGAGATTGCAGGTAAACCCCAGAAGCTCGCCTTAACCCTAACCCCAAAACCCCAAAGCAAAACAACCCTCCCCCCNAACGAGGAACGGCACATGAGGTAGCGCTTTAAACCCAGAATCTAGCCTGAAACCCATCCCCCAAACCCCAAAATTAAACATCCCCCCCCCCCCCCCCCTCCCGCTCACCAACCCCCGCCCCCGCCCCCTCATCCCTTGACTGCTAAGGCTCGAAGGGCTCCTCCAAGTCTTCCAGCGGGATGGGTCGGACGCCAAGCGCTGTCGGGTTTGGGACTTGGAAGCATGGGGTCGAGAGCTTGGGGCAGCTTTGGTTACTTATGGGCGCCTTATGAATTACCTATACTAATTTTAGGGGTTCATTATTATAATTGTAGTATAATGGGCCCCAAAACCCTATTCTAATTATTAAGGCCCCTACACTAATTATGTTCAGGGTTTGAGCTCAGGGCGAGGACTTCAGTTCACGGTTTCGGATAGGGACGTAGAAGGTTTTTGAGCTGGAGTTTTGCGCCTTGAGCCCAAAATACCCCTGTGGATTTCGCTTCGGGCAAACGGGTCTTTGTACAGGTGTTAGTGCAGAACCTGTTTTCAAACCGTATGAGAAACCAGAGCCATCATCCTACGAAGGGACTTGCGGCGCGGTTTTGTCGTTTTTTGCTGTTGTTCCATGGCCAACAATATAGCACCAATCAGGTGTTTGAATCTTCAGAGTTCAGCTCGGTTTTTGCGATCTTTCCCCGATAGCAGCTGCTTGCCTCGCTCGGGTGGTGGGATGGAGACCGATGCTTCGCTCGCAGAACGCACTGTCGACCCGGGGAATGCACCAGTTCTAGGTGAGCCATTATGACGAGGCAGGTTTAGATATGGTTTGCCTCCGAGCTTGCCTTCCGGGAGGTCAGAGTGCGTCCATGCCGAACATGGTGCGGCTCTTATTGTTTCAGTGCGTTGCGTCTGAATCTTGCCTACAATGACCGCAGGTTGTAAACTCACTTCCGGTGGCCTTTCACGCCTTTGTCAGTGTGCAATGCTGGGGCAACATGTCCACTGCTGTTTTGGTTAAGGCTTGTCGAAGCAGCAGCATTTCGCAGCATGACAAGATGCCCTTGCTTACTATCCATGTTGCTTGGTCCTCCACATGCGAGAGACGAGGGCAAATGGCGTGAGGAGCCAGGGACGTGGAGTCGTGAACCGACAACTTCGCAGGTGTTTCTGCTTCAACAGTTCTGGAAGTGGGGCCCTTTGCAACCGGAAGACTTAAACCCGTTTAGGCCTGGTAAACCCTAGGCCCTAATCGTTCTTAAAGGCATTACAGTTTCCCATTTCTAGGCCCTGACTCCTATAAGCCTGCAAGACCGCACCTCCCGGTTCGTGGGTCATGTTCCCAGTTGTACTCCACAGCAACAGCGAGGCAAAAACCTGGCACCCGGGATCCGCCTGGGCCTCGTCAGCGGCCTCGCACGAAAGTTCTGATGATGCTCATGTCTGCATTGGTGAAGATGTGAAGCAGCCCTGGTCCAGGAAATCCGTTTCGGGAGATATGCTTGGGGGCATTCGGTCAGTGCATGTTATGCAGCAGCAGTTACAAGTGCATGCCGTAGCGAGCTGAACAACCTCGAATGAAGCATCTCGCGGCCCCCAGAACGCAAAAGCTTTCAATGGCCTGAACACGTAAGCCACTGCACTCTCAGCCTAAGCGACCCAGCCCCATGAAGCCCTGCGACCAAGAACCGTCTTGAGCCTCTCCGCAATGCCGGACTCCGAGAGTGCTGGAAGCCATTGCTTGCTCCAGGAATGTAGACCCACCCAAATCTAGGGTGTGACATCAAGAGGACATGACGGATTTCTGCGGGTACCGCAAGGGCTACAACGGCTGAGAGATGCTGAACGCAGAGGGCGCTGTCGCTTTCTGTTGTTGACGATGGACTTGATATGAAGCCGCTTGTGTTATGTGGAAGCCTCTGCAAGCCCAAAACGCTTGCGAAGAGACGTAAAGCCAAGCCCGCATGAGCCCCTGAACAAGACTCAGCCCTACACCCTAAACGGTTTTGAAGAGTCGAGTCCAAGCGCCCCGGGCTCACGAAAGGAACATCTGAAGAGAGCCTCAGAGAGGGCTCAACGCAGCTTAAAAACAGAAATATCCTCGGGCACCGCTTAATGAGTCATGCAGCTTCGTTCAGCCGAAATCCGGCGTCCGCCAAGCATACCATCATGTTTTCTTTCTCGGCATGCCTCGACCCGAGCACTTCAAAACTCCGAGAGATCTAGACTCAAAGAATTGAACATCGTGGGCCCCTGAAGCCCCTGCATCCTATGTGCCTCGCTCGGCTGAGTTTGCTTACGGCCCTTAAAGCCCGAAGCTCCAAGACCCTGAAGCCTCCGAAGCCCGTAAGCTCCCACTACCTAGACCCCCCAAAGTAGGTAAAATAATGGCCCAACACCTATAAAAGGCTATTATTCTACATACCTTTCGGGTCCAGGTAAGCTCCCACTGAGTCTTTTGAGGCTCCGCAGCCAGACACTGGATCACCACAGTCGCCTGGCTCTGTCTGGGGCCTGGCATCCCTGACGTTGCTGCAAACAGGAGCCCCCAACTGAAGTTGCATACTCTCGAATTACCGGATTCAAAATATGGCAGGTGGTCAGGTCGAATTTCAGCTTAAGCCTGAGCTTAGGGGTTGGGTCTGAATTGAGGTTGTGACTTCGAAGTGGGACGCGCCTAGTGTTGACCCGGTCCGGGCTTGGTAGGAAATGCTTGCACGGCTGTAGGCAACAAAATGAATCGGAGATCATGTGCCTAGACCCTCCATCTACCCTCTATTAGACCCTAAATGCCCCGTATTTGGGACCATTTACCCTAAACCCTAAACCCCATTTGAGGGTACAAGGAGGGACCTGGTGGCCTCATTGTCCGGCAGCCCCCAGCAAAAGAACCGTGACCAACTGCGGCGAGCGCTGGCGAGACCCTGGAACGAGCTGATTCTACGAAGCCTATGTTCGATTCAACCTTCACCTAGTGATGTCGGAAAGTTCTGGTGACATTTTGAGTTTAATCTTGCCCATTTTGATCCTGGCAGTCTGGGTTGCCACGTTTCCTTTTGCAGCTCCCCCTATAAGCTCCTATGACTTGCCTGCGGACCTTCTTCTTTCTTCAAGCGCAAGCTTTGATCGGCCCTTTCTTACCCACCAGCGTATTCCTGCCTCCAGAAGCCCGGCTACTGTAGCTGTAGCTCACTGTCCCCATACTACCACGGTACAGTGTTCCATGACATTGGTGACTTCTAGAGCTCCTTCCTTTTCTCAAAACCCAAGCCCTGTAAGCCCTATCATTCCTTGGCCATATACAAACCCTCCAATCCAGATAAGCTCTGTGAGCCCCAGAAATCCTGCGCCTATGAAACCTTACAACCTTAAACCTTGAGCCCTAAACCCTATAGTAGAAGCCAGAAAGTTGGAACATCATTATCCTCATGCCCTGAAGGTAAAGTATAAGGGATCCTAGCACTAATCCTCCTAAAGCCATGTTCCAACTTTCTGGCTTCTACTAGACTTTGGTTTAGGGTTTAGTAAACCCTAAACCCCAACCCTAAGCCCAAAGCCAAAGGCCGGAAGTTCGGCACGGCCCAAGCGGAAATCTCCGAAGTCGCCCAAGTCGCAGAAACTCTTAGAGTCGCCCAAGGCTCGACTGCCATAGCCTGTAGTAACCTTAAGGGTCCGTGTACCCTGGATAGTATTAGGGGTTAGGGTTTAGGGTTTAGGGTATACTTTGGCCTCAAAGAACTCCCTACATAGGTACATTGGGCCCGAATCATATGCTAGTTGGGTACATGGACCTTTACTTAGGGTACTCTTTGACACAGAAAGCAGCAGTAGCAGTCATACGAACAGTGGCAGTGTTATCATACCCTGACCTCCTCGAGACTGAGTGCAAAAATAGTATGATGTTACAAATACTAGTAATCATGAAAAGTAATGACAATATATGATATCAATACTAAGGAACTGTATTAAAAATACTGGGGATGTGTCCTTGTGGTTGTCATTTTAGTTTCTATGTTCTTGTTTTGTTTTAGTTAATTTCGGTTTTGTCAAGATATCAGCAGATTCTCTGCTTCAGTGGCCGTTGGTCCTCGGGCGTAGTGCTGTGCTGATGTGGGAGTTTCCGATAATAGGGGGTGCCTTATTTTGGGGTCCTTATAACAAGGATCCTACTAGTTCGGGTGCAATAGTAACGGCCCCCTATATTTTCGGAAACCCCCAAGTATCATTCGAATCATGTGACACTCTTCGTCCTAGTTCGTTTGTTTGGATTGAGCTGTTGTTCACAGTGAGTTCATGTGGCTGTCTGAATCCCACATGCGCCTGTGAAAGCTTGTGCGTAGGAGTGACCTCACAGCAGATGAGGAGTGTGCCAAAAGATTACAGTTGGCAGCACATGTTGCATGTTCCTAGACACCATCTACCACAAAGGAGGCCGCTAAATAGTTTGAGGTCAACCTTGTTGACGTCTGAAGACCTGCAACCTACCAGCCCTTAGATCTCCGTCCCGTATACCTTGCCTGTCCCCACTGTTCTGCAAGTTCTTATTCCGATAGCAGAACCCATGAGCATCACGGCTTTACGCCCCCGCTTCCCTTACCCCGCAAAGCCTTCAAGCCACAAGTTGCAAGCCTAAGTGCCATGGATATTTCGGATGCCCAAGCTACACTGGGCCTGCAGCGTGGGGCTTCGCAGCGGGAAATCCGCCCTTCAACCCTGATTGTGTAGTTTGTATCTTTGGGTTCTGGCGTAGATCCTGGTAGTGTTAAGGGAGATGGAAACCTGGTGCTCGCTTCCTCAAGTCAAGCCTGACCTGGTCGAGCGCGAGTGCTAAAATCTGCTAAAAGTCAAGCCTCGCAGAAGGAATAAGATAGACAGAGCTTCCTTTGTGCGCTTGCGTTTAATTAGTGATTTTCCTGCCCTCTGAAAAAGTCTGCAACTGGTGGGGGGCTGGACCCGATGCTGGCGAGAGAGAGACAGAGAGAGAGAGCGAGACAGAGAGGCATGCTGCACATGCCCTTTCGTTGTGCCGAATACAGGGGTCTCACTGAGTACTATTGTGATGTCGTGGCCAGTCTTTATAGTCCCCAGGACAAAGGTATTTTATACCATACGATGCTATACCCCATCACCCTCTCTGGTCTAGAGCCTAGATGTGTTGCAGGACGAGGGATTTCTGTGTCCCCACCGATCCCTAGGTGCTGCCTTCCTTCGCTTGGCCAAGCTGTGGCATCCGGACAAGCAGCGCGACCCGGCTCCTTGGGCTCCCAAGTGATACCCGTGGCCCGTAGCTGGCGAAGTGCAGCAGCTGCAGCGATGTCGGGGTTGAGGCCAGGAGCGATGGTGTGTTTCTGGACTGAAGAGGATTGCAGTTGAGCAAGCCGGTAGCAAAGAAAGTCTAAGCTCCGAAACCCAAGCACGAAGCCCCAAGAAGGCTAACCACCAGAAGTCCTATCAAACCCCTACACTTCATGCACATCGTGAAGGCATCCTTTTGCATGCTTGGAGCTTCTCGAATGAGTCTGTCATGCCGAGAGAATCTCAGGACAAGACGGCTGAAAGCACCAGGCGTTTTCAGAAGCTTCAGGCGCAGCCGCTGTTTTTGAAGGGCCGAGAGGGCTTAAGTTTCATGAACTTGTGCGGCAGGGTTGTACGGCTCCAGCATGCGAGGCTCTTACCCTGAGCTAGGACTTCAGAACTGCTGCCGATTACTTAGTGGTTAAGTACTGCATTTGCACAAAGGCTAGGCAACAAGCTGGTTAACCATACCCAACCTGCCCCCGAAGCAGGTCTTTTCAGGTCCTATAGGCTTAGGATGTCATGCCTGAATTTCCCGTAGGAATCTTCACCCTTTCTACGATTATTGGTACTTTAAATAGTTACTGGTGGCATGGTCTCTAGTACTGCCGTTCTTAGTACAGTTACTAGTTATGATTACTTTAAGTAGCATTACTATTCGCATTAATTTCATATACTTTCATTATTAGCACTGTCATTAGTCTAATGGGCAAGACTCCGAGCCTGGTCCCTGTGTTGCAGGTAGCTTACGAGCGCCTGCTGGGCAAGGGTGAGAAAGACGTGGTCATCAGCGCCTTCTTGGCACTTTCATGCACATCTCCTAAACTAGGCCGCACCATGTCGCACTGTAGTTTGTTTTCTTCGAAAACTGGGACATGCCACGACGCAAGAGCGTTTCCTGCTTTTGTCGGTGATTGTTCCTGTCCAGGATTTTAGGCTGTTTTATTGGCAGAGCAGGCTGGACACTGCCGTGCTGCGTTTGGTCAATGCGCTCCTTTCGGTTTTCATGCCACTGTGCCCACCGTTTTGGCGTTTCATGTATACATGAAACAGAAAATCTAGCACATTTCGGTTTCGGCCCCAGACTATAGTCCCATGGCGGGATAGCTGACACGAGAATTAGTTGATTTGCGACAGCAGCAAAGCGGAATCCACATCCTCAATTCTAGCTCCCGTTGATTTCGTCGAGCTGGGAAGCTGATTGAAGACACTGTAATGATGGCGACGAACGAGAACAAGCATCCAGCATTATCCAGCATCCTTTCACCCAGCTGTATCGCCAGGCTTTGCAAGATCCCCCAAAACAGGATACATGCCCATCTTTCGCAACCACCACCCCGGACAGGGAGCCTGAAGCCATCCCAGTGAATCCTGAGCCTGGAGTCACAGAAGTATGAGCCGTTCGAGGGTTCTATCAGCTTCTGACTGTCAAGTAACCCCGAAGGCCTCGAAAACATTTCTCCGTGTGTTTTGTCTTTCGAGGTGCTCCAGCGGGCTGGGCGGCTGCCTGCCGTCCGCGGCCGCCCCGAAGGAGGCAGGGACCAATTGTTGTTTGTAAGCTCTGGGGCTCGGAGAACAAGAAGGACAAGTCCGAAGAGCACCAATCATGGTGGCAGATGTCGCATGCCAGTAAACAGTGCTAGTAAGGAGAACCGACAAAAGCGGGGCTCAGCCACATTGGAGGACTCCTCCGGGCTGAAAGCGATAGCTGAACCCACTGCAGATTGTCACCTCGCGTTACTAAGCATGACTCTCGCTGTTTTACTAAGCTGCTTATCACTGATCACAGCCGTTTACGGAACATGATGAGAATGAGGAACTGGATGTGTATGGGTTTGAGAAGGACGACGATCATGATGATGATGATGCTGACAATGAAGATTCTGGTGATGCTGGTCAAATTACGAGATGATGTGAGCATGTTTAATTGTAGTCGTATTGCTACTACACGTAAAGGATTTGTTGATTATTGTTACTCGTAGTAGCAGTCGTCGTCGTAGTTGTGGCAGGAGTAAGTTGTAGGTAATAAGCAGTAGGCAGTAAGCAGGAAATAGTAAGTAGTGCATAGTAGGAGGTATGAAGGACGAAGTAGTAAGTAGTAAGCAGCAGTAGTGCAAGAAGAAGAAGCAGGGAAGAAGAACACGAAGAAGACGTAGCAGTAGTAGTAGCGTGCTAGGGGGGCACGGTAGTAGTGTAGTAGGGTAGTATGGTAGTAGTGTAGTAGCGTAGTAGTGTAGTCGTGTAGTAGTGTAATGGTAGTAGTAGTAGTCGTCGTCGTAGTAGTATAGTAGTAGTAGTAGTGGTGGTGGTGGTGGTGGTGGTGGTGGTGGTTGTGGTGGTTGTGGTCGTTGTTGGAGATGATGATGATGATGATGATGAAAATGATCATGTTGTTGTTGTTGTTGCTGTTATTGTTGTTGTTGTCGTTGTGGTTGCTGTTGCCGTTGCTGCTGCTGCTGTTGCGGTTGCTGCTGCTGTTGCTGCTGCTGCTGTTGCCGTTGCCGTTGCTGTTGCTGTCGCTGTTGCTGTTGCGGCTGCTGCTGCTGCTGCTGAAACTGCTGCTGCTGGTGCTGTTGCCGTTGAAGTTGTCCTTGTCGTTGCTGTCATCAGGATATAATCCTCTCAAACTTCAGGCGCAGCTGATGACATTTGGTCTTCCGAAGAGCATTGAAAGTGCCGTTCGTGTTCAACCGCAGAGGCTGCTGCGTGCAATGGGCCGTTGCCCTCAACACCTTCATCATCGAATTTACTACCGCCAGCATGATAGTCCTATACGATCCCATGCTTACACCAACCACTCCCGGACCTTTGGGACTTTGAATCGTAAGCTGAAGCCCCTGACTCGCTGAGAGTTGTGGCTTCATGGCCTTCATACTCACGTCTCTTTCATCAGATCGGGACTTACTGAAGCTAGCCTCCTTCAGGCGCTTTGTGCCGGAGCAGCTGCAGGTCGGACCTGTTTCCATGGCCTTCTGGGCTGAGGATATGGTGTTCGTACAAAACCCAAAACCTCCTGTTATGGTTTGTCACTTGCGTGTGGTTGAAGCTTATGTGGTGGGCTCGGGAAGAAGCATGAGAAGGTCGGATGGATGGTGTGGGACTCATCGATTGGCAGTACTGCAGGGGCCTGAATAGTTACCAATACCATTTTGGGGGTTCCTTGCTATATCTATAGTATTATGGGCCCCAAAACCTTATTCTAATTATTAAGACCCCTATATTAATCGATTTGCAATACTGTGCATCGAAGGACCCGTCGTGCATGGATGCATTGCTCGCATCAGTCAAGGTGCTTCCGGTTTTGGCAGTTCTTCCTCGCTCAGTTTGGTACATGTTTAGTGTTTAGCGAGTTGTAGCTGGGTTGCTTCATGCGTTTGAGGAAGGTTTAGTAGAACAGCAATGGGGCTAGGGGCTTGTGGTAGTCAGCAGGGGAAAGGTTTGGCTGAGGGCTTGGCCATGTGCGACACTAATTAGACGGGTGGCACGGCAGATCTTCCTTCGCCTGCCTGTGTGCTCGACGCCTCATGATCCTTGCGAAGCTGAAAGCTCCGAATACCCCATTAAGCTTATTACACTTTCTGAAGACGAAATGGAGCAACTGTCGCAAGCAGGAGCTATCCGTAACCCAGCTGCGTGTGCTGCTGGCTTCTGAGGGTGACCCGGACGGAAGCATGCGCGACTTCTGGCAGTTCGTTTCATACTACGTATGACAGCTACGATAGCAAGCTCGAAGATGCAGTCCGTCTGCTGGAAAGACAAGATTCTGTGTGTGTCAGCCGTCAGGGTGGCTGTGACGAATCTTCCGATGTCTATACTGAGGTTACTTTGTTTCGGCAGCAACTGGAGAAGACTTCCTGCCGCTGTCATTGCTGTCTAATATGACAACGATGGTGGTGGTGATGATGGTGATGAAAGCAACGATGCCGGCGTCAAGCCGTCCAAGCTCAAAAGGGACACTGCGGGAGCAGCAATGCAAGGTGTTTTCCTTCTGCACGCTCGCATCAAAGCTGAGCTGCGCCACCTGCCTGGGATGGTACGTTTTGGGTAAGTCGCAGATGTTGGAGGCATCAAGTCCTGCAGTGAGGGCCGAGGGCTGGCAGAGGCTCGGGTTCCGGAAGACCCTCAGTCGCAGGTCCTCCTGGAGCCAGATCACAAGGACTCGAAACGTATGCCTAGGCTATCCAAGGCCTCTGCTCTAATCCCCAACACCTTCATATCAAGGTTTGTTTGCCAACTGTTAGTTCAAAGGGTTGCTTCTAAGAATGTTGTTAAAGAATGATGCTCTATCGCAAACCTGACGATTCTCCGTGGCATTTTCGGGGCTTACGGTTTGACCTAATGCATGGTATCAGCAAGAACCGCCGAGGAATGGCTGCGGTGAGCCTGCTGCTTCCACGCGAGCTGAGACGGCTGCTGAAGGCTTCGCTATAGGGAGGGCATCTACGAATCCTGGATCCACCCTAAACCCGAACCCCCAACTAACAATTGTTGAGGGTTCGGAGCCCGAAGCCCTCGATTGCGTTCCACACCCTAAACCCCCAAACACGACATACCCCCAGCGTCCCTGAAGCCCGACCTATCTTCCCAACAGTCTCTACGACTCCTCGACCGGCTCCTAGACCCTATAAGCTCCGAAAGCCTCGTGCTCCAAGTCGTGCACTTGGTGAACAGGAAGGGTTCGAGAGCGATAGGTCTTTTGGGCGTGTGCGTTTTCGTCATTCTTGCACAAAGACATGTGCATAATGCACATCTGCAGACCGTATAGGCAAAGCTATGACATGCACATATGTAAATACTCAGTTTCTGTTGCAGGTATAGTCACAGTTGCAGATGTTTTGTCCAGTTGAGTGTGGGCATGAACTTTGGCTTCTGTCTCTCTTTCTGTCTTTCTCTCTTTCTCTCTCTCCCGCTCAATCTCTCAATCATTCTGTCTATCTGTGTCTCTCTCTCGCTCTCTCTCTTGCCTGTGTCCTAAAAATCAATTCGTTCCCCAGCGGTTCGTGGGGCCTGATCAAACGAGCTGTATCGCTCACACCCTTCTATTTGCTCATTTATTGCCGAAGACGGTCTCCGCCACCTTGATCGCCGCCCGAAACACATTCCCTCCTCAGCACTGTATTTGGACCACGGATGTGAGAAGGCCTGCTCCTTGTGTGTAAGGCGCCATTGCATGTTAGAACTTCTTGTGAATGACTCGCGGTTTCGGGAAGTGGTTCTGTTGTGCCTTCCGTTTTTGATTGGAAACGCCGGGCTACATTGGCAGGGAGGGCTCAGCCACCGATTTTGTTATGACTTCGACATTTACCTGTATAGACACGATAAGATCCTCATCGTAAGGGCCGCAAGTTATTGAATGTTTAGTGTACTGTAGAGGTCGGAATAATGACAGATACTCTCCCTTTAGGGTTTCTGTTTCAATTGTTGCACGATAGCATAACCCAAAACCTATAAGGACCCTACATTCGGCTCTCTTTGTAGCCCCGGGTTTTCGAGGCTCTCGGCTCCTCTGGAGAAGGCACTGCGGAGGAGCTGCAGCAGCGCGCGGCTGCCATGCAACTGGCCTCATGTGATTTGCTTTGTGATGCTCTCGAATGCGGGCTTCTGAATGTGAAGAGCTTAAGAGCCAAAACCCAAACACCGCCTGTGGCCCGAAGACTTTTAATTCTCCAAAGCCCTGACGCCAAAACCCTCGTTCGGGCACTAGGCAAGCGGGCTGTAGCACCTCCGCTTCTATCCCTGGCACCCAAACCCCCATAATACAAGGGCCTAAATAACCATAGTATAATGTTTCCCAAAACCCTATTCTAATCATTAAGGCCCCTTTTGTAAGCGAGCGCGAAAGCCAAAGCCATCAGAAGACGCCTCGTTAAGTCCGGAGCCGCTGGAAAGCCCTGAGGCTCAACTCTTTGGAGGACCCAAAAGGGTCGTTGGAGGGAGGTTTTTTTGGTTTGGGGCTACTTCGAGAGGGCTGCTTCGGGTCTATGTGATCGTAGCAGGGCTTAACAGTGACGGTTAAGAGTTGAAGGCAATATAGGGTCTGCTGCTCAGGGTAAAAGGGTCTTTAGATCCTGTTCGTGCTTTTGGAGAGTTTCGGCATTGACGTTCGCGTGCTTGCTGGGCTTCGGACTTTAGCGGGATTGGGGCCTCGAGTGCGCGGAGAAGGGCCATGGTGTTCAGTGCTTCGGTGTTATGGTGCTATAAGATTTCGATGCTTGTGGGGACAGTGGCTGAGACTGTGCTATTCTGGAGGTGCTCGGTCAGTATTCGGACACCAATTTACATCTTTAAACCTTCAAGCCCCAAAAGGTGTAGGTGGTTTCCGGAACCCGGGGATGCGATAGGCGCAGAGTCGCAGAGGCTTTGGGCTGGGGTTTCAGGTATGCACGGCCACACACAAACTTAACTTCCAGGTATTGAGCTCTATAACTTCTAAACTGCACGAATCGAACCCTCTTGCCAAAAGCGCCGATTCGGGTGGCATAAACAAGCGCCGATTCCTAAAGCCCCAGCCCGCTGAGGCTGTGGACCAGTTCTTGATTGTTGTACTGGTTTGCGGTCTTGTCACTGACGAAGGCTATTTCTCAGTCGTAATGGGCATACCGTACACCTTAACATGCGGTTGAGCATACAGCTCGGATTGTCTGCGGGCCTGTTGCACAGCTCCATACCTGATTACCTTCGAGCCTTCACCAACCTCAAAGCCCTAAACCCTAAGCCCTAAGCCCTGATGTCGGAAAATGGAGGACGCAGACGACGAGTTGCCGGGGTCCGGCTCACTTGGATGCAAGAAGCCTCCCTCCCCACACCTGCACGCAGGGCTTTCAGAACATACTAGCAGCTTTACTCAAATCCTTCGTTGCTTTTTGTTCACCTGGTCGGCGGTTTTGCATACATGTTTTGGTTGTAGTCTGTGGTGGTTTGGGGGGTAAGGTTCATAGGTAGCGGTGGCAGTCGTTGAGAGAATCATCAGTTTCGTTAGGTGCACAGGCAAGCAAGATGACTTCGTCTGCTCTTGCCTTAAAAGCGCCCGGCCAGAGTCTTGTTTTGCAACCTTAAGCCTCGAACTCGGAATGTTTCTGGGTTTCCAAGTCCTTCAATGCAATTAGGGAGTCAAGAGTCTTTGCCCTTCTGGCTTCCTCATTAATTGCCACCCCACACCCCGCATTCGGTTCGCACAGGCCCGGCACCGCCACCAGGAGTCAAGCAATGCCAGCATGGCTGTGGGTGAAGGGGGGGGTGGGTGCTTCCTGTGGGTCAGGATTCGTGGGATGATGACGGGGGATTTTCAGGTATGTTGATGCTTGTATTCCAGTGTTGATGTTACTTTTGCTGTCATTTGTTGTCACTGGTCTCATGATAAGAAGAAGCAGGAATAAGGATGAGTTTGCCATTGTGAACGACGGCAGGGTTATGAGGCTGATGATGATGATCAGTGGTAGTAGCTGGTACTGCTGCTATCTGCTATCTTTGATGTCTTTGGGCAGTCTTTCGAACTGCGGGCCGTCTTTACTCACAATCGAGCAGACCATTCCAGTTCCACCTCCGACGACGGGCGTGCTGGAGTGAACAGATATATTGAGGATTGGGTCATCAGTCCGTAGACCGAAAGTGTGAAGTTTGTGAAGGTTTGTCGGAAGCTAACAGCGTCCTTCGAAGGTTGTGCCGCCCGGCTTGCCCCACCTTAAAAGCTGCAGCCCACTTACTGAGGGCAGTACTCCCAGCTTCAAAGAGAGCTTTAGACGCCCCCCAGCCCTAAATCCCAACCCCATGACAACGTAAATCCGCACGCGGCAACCCCAAACCCTCAAACCCGAGGTCCCGAATCCCTAAACTGAGACCTGAGCTGACGGCGTCAACTTTAGTCAGCGGGCCGCGTAAAGTTGAACGCTTGGGGCTGAACCTTGGTTGACACGATGCTGACTCGATGAAGAGTATCGGTTCGCATGGAGTCGATGCTTTCGTTGACTAGTACCAAGCTAGTCGCCCACTGTTGTTTTCCGACTTTTCCCACAATGCGGGCTCGAAGGCAAACAATCCTTAATATAGGAGCCTAAACCATTACCGCAATACTATTGTGGGAGTTCCTCAATATAGTTACAGTATATTACAGTATATTGGGTCCCAAAACCCTATTCTAATTACTAAGGCCCCTACATTAACCCTGAAAAACCACAGAAAGAGGCGCCTGGCTCCCAGCGGCTGCAGCAACGGCCGCTGCCGGCTTTGCTGCCTTGGGGACCTCACCGGCCTGGAGTGCAGTCGCTTGCTTTGGGCTTAGGATTTAGGGTAAGGTACCCTTAAAGCCTTAAAGAACACTTAAAGGCTCCCCTTACAGGCACACTTACTATATGGGTACCACTCGACCCCAAAAGTATTTAAAGCAATAGCCTCGTATAGGTCTTGAGCCAGTATATGACCTACTTTTGCGGGTATAGGTTGTTGTGAGATGGGATACGATCAACGGTAAGGCAGGGTTATTATGTGGTATACTATGAGAGATTCAGTGAGGTGTAGCCTAAGGGGGGTTACTATGTAGGGTACTATTTGCTACCACAGCAGGCGCTAAGAGGATGCCTAGGGGTTTGGTGTTTGGGAATTGGAGTTTTGTGGTTTGGGTTCGATTCAAGATAGGCCCCACAGTCCCAGAGTGTTGATAGTACTACCGGTAACAGGTGCCGCGTGACAGTGGTATCACTTCCAGTTTTTGTGCTTATCTGGCAATGTCGAACATGGATGAACATGGCTACCAGCCGCCACTACTCGTGAGACCGGTCATAGCAGCAAGAGTAGCAATAAATAGTTTTTGGAGTTTGCGTCCCATCACGCAGAGATGACGGTAATTCAAGTAAGCAATATAGTCGCCCCAGCTCCTGTGTGGTGTTTGTGTTTACGCAGGGTTTACATCCAAGGCCTGCACGAAGACAACGATGCTTGGCGGATTGCTGTCCTTTCCTGCAGAGAAGCGCGCACATAAATACTTGTATCTAAATTAAAGAATCAAAAGAATTATTAATATGAGTATATATATATGCATACATACATATATATATATATACATATGGATACAGGTGTAAATGTACATACGTTGAGAGAGACATGCATGAATTTGTTGCTTTCTCCTGCTGGAAAGTTAATTGCACTTGAATAAGTGCTCTCACCTCTGATCCGAGACATGCCTTATGGTTTAGCACCTTTCGTAGCGAACCGAAAGGAGGTCATGCTATGTTTCAGATTTTGCCTGCCTCCTGGTGGAGAGACCAAGGATGACTTCTTGCTGACTGAACCTTGGATCGTTGTGACAGCTGCTCCTTGCTGTATCTCGGGCTTGTCCGTGTAGGCACGGTGCTGTCTTGTAATATTCCCTTCCCCGCGATGCGCGAGGATGCATGATTCTCGGTTACTCACAACCCGCGCCAGAATGTTGCTGAAATCATCCTCAACTCTCTGGAAGTTTTCAATCCTTACACACCGGGTGTACGGTTCGCAGTTATACCCATCGGGTACATCATCTCCAGGTGCTGATCAACTCTAAACCCTCAGCCGTACGTCTATGAAGCCTTCCCAAACACAGCTGGTTCATGAACCTCCAAGTGTCTCCGGTCATTGTCCTGGCTTGTCTCCAAAGGATTCTGACGATGAATCAACCACCGGCGGGGCTGAGGACATTGGGGATCTCCTGTTCTCGAATGTTTTCAAGTTCTGTTCCACGTACATGGTATTAGTAAGCACGCAGCATGACTTCAGAAGTTTCATGTGGTATATTTCCATGAGGCCCCAACGAGACTCGTTGTCGGATTATTGCCATTAACGGGTCTATGGCTTCGTGTTACATCCAAGGAATTTTGACATGTAGTTACGGCAGGGCCGTGGGAATCAGTCAGGATTCAGAAACTACAAAAACTACCGCCTGCTGTTCTCAATTGAAGAGCCGTGAGGGGTGGACAAGCTACTTGTTGGAGTTGAGGTGGCCATTTCATCGCGGCAAACAGCGGAAGACGAATGCAATGATCCATCAGCTAGGATTAGGAGGAGGACATAAGTCTGCTCTTGTATATTCACTGATCTTATATAGCTCTGTCACAGGTCTTGCAAGAAGGCTGCTATGAGATGTAGACTCAGACTCAAAACTCATTGCGGTGTACGGGGCGCAAACTCCTGTCGTGAATCTTACGCCAGCTTTAGAAAGGGAGAAAGGGACAAGCTTTGGATGGCTTTGGCGTTGAGAAGGTGATCAGCCAGAGCGCACTTCTAAAAGGCTCAAGTTGTTGCTTCCATTGCAAGCATGTGCAGACGCCTCGCCCAGTCCACCAAGCCGTGAACTGCAAGTGCATTCTGCATATGTCAAGGCTACATTCGTAAACCCCACAATCCGAGACTTGCACGGCTCAGTGACTGGAGCTGACATCGTTATTCTGCATGCGTAGAACTCCCTAAACCCTAAACCCTACGATGCATTGCTTGTTTCAGCTGCAGGCGGACACCTCAGATTCCGACGATAGCCCGGCCTCGAAGACTCAAGGACCGTCATTCCACGGCATTTCTCGCACTGTGTTCTCATTACGAGCCGAAGCATGTGTCGCGGGTGAAAACCTAGAAAAAAAGCCTTGAAAACACAAGCGCGACAAGCAGAAACAACTCACATCCGGACCCTGAGGCTGTGCTTCCAAATGTGGTGCAGCTGCAACTGTGGATTGCGAGAACTACCGACTCTTGGCCGAATATGTCTTCCTTCATGCTGGTGTGGAAACTGCCGAGATGTTCAGATGCAAACAAGTCTTGATGTACTGGCCCACCGGGTCAGAGCACATTGCCAACTGAGAATCACGCAAGTCTAATCCGGCAACCCTAATCCTCGTGGACGAATGAAGGCAAAGATTTCCGAGCCTCAGGCCTCGAAATCGCTAAGAAATGGCTCAGTGTTTGTTTTTGGGCATCGCAGCTCGCGGTAGAGTAGTAGAGGGTTCCTGTTACCGACCCTGGAGTATCTTTGCAATGACAACGCAAGAGGTTGCGGAGCATGTTGCGCCTCGCTGGGTGCCGGTCGACGACGCTGTGACGTGCACGGCGTCGCAGCCTTTGTAAGCTGCAGGAGCTCCTTAAAGTTATCATAGCTTTTCGAGGCTTGGAGTATGCCGAGTATGCTGCAAGTGCGCTTGATGCAGCATGCATGTACGTGACCGTGCATCTACCAGGGTGGGTGGATTTGAACTACCACTAATGCAACGAGCACGGAGGTTCGGACCAGCCGTCTCCGTATACATGTTCCTGTATATCTAACACATTCTACAATATACCATATACTGTTTCTCGCCATTACCGTTTTTCACATCGTCTACACGCGTGTACCATATGCATATATACAGATACATGCACATATACATGCCTCGCATTCTCGAGATAGTAGTGTACCAAAACGTGTCAATCAATGCTGTTTGTATGGCTATTTCGTGCGTGGCTCATTCTACCTGAATTTAAAATTTAAGCAGCATGCAAGCTATGGAGACCGTAGTAGTGCTCGTATGGTAGAAATGTTATACCGTTCTATTATTCCGCGATGGCCCAATTGCTGTCTCCATGTGGCCAAACTGGCTCAGCATTGTAATGCGCGGTTCTACCGCGCAGATAAGGGGCAAGACTTCGCACAAATCTCAGGTAGAAGTATAGGACTCAGGGAGGCAGGCCCAAGGTTGGCCTGTTCACTGTGGTTTCGCAGCTGGGCTAGAACGTTTGGCTTGGTTTTGCAGTCTTCTTTAAACTAATTATTCATCAGTCTGCGTTTATGCTATAGACTAGCAGGAGCATGACATGCAGCAGCCCGGCGGACAGCTGCTGCAGCAACGGGTGCCTTCGAATTTAACAGTGGAATGACCTCGGATTCGCTGCACTGGCTGCGGTAAATGGGCCTTAAAGTACAGTCAGTGCTATTGCAGGGGCTCCTTATTGTAATTATAGTACAACATACCCAAAAGCCCTATATAACTATGAAGGCCTCTATATTATTTGCAGGGTCTTGCAGCGGTCAAATTCAATTTGCGTTTTTGCGGTCTTTGCAATTTCCTACCAGTTGGACATGGCTGGTTGCCGGATCGCAGATAAACTTCATAAACCCGCGTCGACTGTTTCAAGTCAGCGTCCATAGAGAAAGTGCCGGAATGCCAGGTGCTGTGCTGAGCATTGCGGGCAACTCCCCCGAAGTGTGGCCTGTGCCTTGCACAACTTCGCTTGATCATGGGGTTTCGCAATTCCACGATATTCTGGAGTCTATTCGTTGAGCAGTTTGGAATCAGGGTCAGAAAGGGGTCTGCAGGCTCGGGCTTTCATACTTTGTGTCGGCAAACGATGATTTCATTGCCCGGATCACCTGTTCCGGCATCTTGGAGGTTGCACGTTGGGCACACATCCCCGTGAGTCAGTCAACCAAAAATCCTGAGCCAGGTACGCTCCACTGCAAAGCCCAGTCTCAGCCACGCGCTCTCCGACGGCGGCAGACCGAGAGTTGGACTCTTAGAGCTCTGAGTCTAGGATCGAGGCCGTACTAGTCAGAATAGATCAGAATAGTAAGGTTTTCGGGTGCAATATACTATATTTATAGAAGGTTTCGTATAATGAGGAACACTACGAACTGATATCAGTGCCTCCTCCCTGCTTTTGTTTGTAAGGGGGATGGGGGCTTGGGCAGTCTGGGATTGAGGGTGAGATAGGGCGTGCTGGAAAAGGGTGAGAAAGGGTACTCGTATGAAGCCGCTTCCAGTTCCAGCTTGGAAGAAGGGTTTAGGTTTTACGGTTGACGGCCTCGGTTCCTGGCATATGCATAGCCCAGGTGTAGAAGTGTTTACGGCCAAAACCCTGAAGAGTTTCATGGACGTGCGCCCACCATACTGTGAACGCCGATCGCTTCTTGTGTTCCGGAGCACTCTTCGGCTTTCTACAGGTAACAGCAAAGTGCTTTCCTGCTTTTGACACGGATGACATGGAATCAAGATCCATCTAATGGGGACTGCTCGGAGGGCAGCGGAAGAATGCATCTGGCTCTCAAGCTTGTCAGTGTGCAGTGGGCATCCCTAGGGCTCCGGTTACCCAATTGAATACTGCGTTGCATACTGCATTGTTAGAACCTCAATATTTAGGTAACTTCATCCCTATAGAGTTATCCAATGACAGATCCAATAGCACAAGGTCGATTCCGGATTACGCGACTTAGAGTTTCACTGCGCTGGGGTTTGCGTGCAGCTGGAATATGCTGGAAGTACTAGAAGCCTCATGCTAAGCTAGCACTGTGCTTTGCCCTTGCATACAGGAGACAAGCAATGTCATGCTCCGTGCAGCAGTATCACAGGTAACAGCTATCTCGGAGATTCAAAAGCGATTTACCAAGAGTTCCTGCTGCTGCTGTTGGTTGACCACCAAGCCATCCAGGTGCCTCTGTGTGTGCGTCGACGCACTGCCAGTTTTCGGGCTGCCAGGGCAAGGTGAGATGCATCCATCCGGGGAAGGATGAGTTGGTTGTAGATAGGACTGGAACTCTGTCGGATTCTGTCGGTTAGTTCCAGGCAGCTCTACTACGAGTCTAGACCACATCTGAAGCAAAACCCACATCCCCAAATCCCAAATCAATCGAAATGTCCGATGGTTCGCGCTGTTCGGTAATATGAAAAAGGCACATACAGTCACTGCAGTATCGGCAATTCCTTACAGTCTCTGCAGGCGCCAGGCACCAGTAGCCAGACACAGTACATCACCTGCCGTGCAGTCTTGTCACGGATATTGGCATTTGTTCGGCTTGTCCTGAATCCCTGGCCAGGTGATGAGCAGCTGTAGCAACAGGTGCTGCCGCAGTCACTGCTCTCAACTGCCGCAGGGCTTGCCATGTCCGTTACATCGGACTCGTGGCCGACAAGGGAAGGGTTCAGGGTAGTCATTCGAACGGAACGCCAGTCGCATTGCAGCGCCTGCACTCTACGGTACTGCTGGCTTGTCGGGGAACAAGCCGCCCTTACAGCCTAATTCGCCGAGGAAGGTGCCCAGCGCGCCCGACAAGGCAGAGGTGTCGTGGCAGACAGTTTAGTAGCTGTACAGGGCTATAGAGGCAAGGCAAGGGAAGTGACACGGGGCATCCACATCCAGGCATGACGAAGGGTTCGAGGGCAGTGCAGGACAAGTTGCTTTGTGATTGGACTTCGCCGGTACGTCAGTTTCAGCCGTCGTGGCCCGGCCTAAGCAAAGAGCCGACAGCTCCGTCGACCCTCAGCTGCAGGTCCCTGAGTCCCTCGTGCTGCAGTCCCCCTTCCCCTTGCGAGGCTTCTTGAAGTATTTTCGGCCCTGACAAACGAGGCCCGGCAGAATCCGTTGTCACCCGAGGTCCTGAAACCTTACATAAGCCCTAGAGTACCCCAAATCAAGCAACCTACTCAGTAGGTCGGCTGCCAGGGATAGAAAGCCAACTCCACGGCCCGAGGCTCTGCAGAGCAACGAAACAGCACTCTGATCCCCGGCTTGCATCGACTTCCACTTTTCGTGATTCTGATGCTTGTGTAGCGGAGTCTAGCGTGTTGTGGTTGTGCTTCAGAAATAGTTACGAAGAGTTTGCTTGTGGAACGGATTCACATTTGCAACTGCTTCGATGTATGCATGGCTCCTGGCCGACGACACAGGCGGGTTGAATTTGTCCAGAGAGGCCAGAGAGGGAACATGTCCGCAGAAAGAAGTATACAGTCTCAACTCGACAGTCGAAGCTTCCGACGGCCTCAAGCCCTCAGTATGACAAAGCTTCATCTTTGAAGACCGTGCAGACACCGACGCCAAGCAAGCTACAACGTGAAGAGCTGCAATAACGAGTGACCTGAAGACCTGTAACTCAGGGAATCGATCGCTTCTAAAGGGATCACAGAGGACTAGGTTATAGTGGTTGAGGCTGAAGAGTTCGAGGGTCTGGCAGGGGACGGAGCTTGTAGATTGTAGATAAACTGGGGCCACCCACTGAAGCACCGATTGCTCCTTATGACCGAAGTACTTCCTGCACCCGCCCAGAAATCATTCCCACCCTGTATTAGGCTTTCGATCCGGAGGTTTTCTCCTTCACCCAAGCACTTGGGGACTGTGAGCCTCGTGGGCTTCAGTGGATTTAGGGCTTCGGGTGTCGGATGTAAGTGCTGGGTCGGTTCGTGGATGTAGGATGTAGGGTTTGTGAGTTTAGGGTTTACAGGTTTTACGGCTTCCATCATCAGGGCGTCGGCTCCGCCCACGACTTTGCGGCCGCTGTTGCGTCCGGCGCAAGCCGTCCTGATGCTGGACGTATAGGATCAGATTTGATCCCCAATAACATGTGCCCCCGAATTGGAACCCCCAAACGCCATGAGGCTTAGCCTATGTCCTAGGCTCTGAACCTAAACCGCTTAGTCCTGACCCCAAATTCCTACCGAACCTAAATCGAAACCCCGAAGCCTATGCATGGCTGGAGTCGGCATGCCAGTGGCGGAAAACAGCCTTTGAGCCGGGAAGGTTTAGTGCGCGTGTGTACCAGCATCGCTTTTATTGTTTTTGATTTTCGGGGTTGAGCCTTCAGGATTTTTTTGTTGCGAAAAAACTACTTAGTTAGAGTCTGTACTTGCATGGCTCAGTTGTCAAGTCGCGATGTGGTTCCGGATTCCCGGCTTCAGATTGCCCCTCAACTTGAGTCCCCCAGCCCCCAGAAGGTTGCAGATCTGGTTCGCCCAAAAGTGGCCTAGACACCTTCTATTCTAGCCTCAGCCTTATAGTTGTGGAGCCCCAAACCTCCCTATAGCAGTAGCCATGAAACCCCACAGGTGGATCCCGACTATAGGAAAATCCTGATAGAATGTTTCAGTGGAAGTCATGGAGTACGGCGAGTAGGTGGTTTTCCTTGGTGATGCTGCTAAGCTGCTTGGTGTACTGGAGTTACTGCGCAGTCAACTGGCCGTGAGTGATGTGTTTGTGTTCCGCGAGGCCAGAAATTTATAGCTGCTACGAAGGATTCAATGCAGTGTGAGCTGTCATGTATGACTCCTCTCCTGGGCCCTGCACATCACGTGAATCCCTACATACACACAATCCTAAATCCCAGAACCTCACAGCCAGGGACCGAAAATAGGGGACCCTTGGAAAGACTCCTAATGTAGGAACCTGGTTAAGAAATCCTGAGCCTATAACCCCAAAATAGTAGGGTTCATATAAAGAACCCTAATAAAGGCCCAAGGTTTCTTAATCAGGGTCCTACACCAGAACCCCTGAGTGTAATTAAGAACCTTCCAAGCCCCGGACCCGGACCCTCAATGTCACTGTCAGATCCATACTATACCATGCCGTACTAACCTTCATTGTACGATACCATGCGACACTGTGCTATACTGCGTATATATATATATATATATATATATGTGTGTGTGTGTGTTTGTGTATGTAGTATACACACTTTACTACACTTTGCTACCCTGTACAAGCCCAACCTGCCATGCTGGAGCACGCACGGTCCACGTATGTATGTCGACGCCTGCGCATGAAACCTACCCAAAGCCAAAGAAATCCCCAGACAGCTACCTAGACTTGTATTTATTGATGTATATTGTAGGCTGTTACTCTTTACGTACGTAATTGCGTGCACACGCGGGTGATTTGTGCTTTCGATGTATAAGGGAAATCTGAATGCTGGCAGAGCTAGCGGATGATTCGGAAATATCCAAGTCTTGGTGACGACGAAGTTTGACTACCTTCCTTTTCGGAACTCAAGTTCAGGTTCCAGTACCGAGGATCAGTACATACGTGTCTCTATGACGCGACACCCAGTTCCAGTATTTCTCTAATTCTTTCGAAACCGGAGAATGTCACATTGGAAATGCAAAGCCCTCAATCCACATCCCTCTGATCAGCAACCCTCAAGTGCAAAAGCTGCACACATACAGACTCTGAGCCCTGTAGCCGTACTCGGTGCAGGGCAAAAGATCTGCGGCGAGTCCTCCGGCCGGTTTGTGACTGTTTGAGCTTGTCTTCTACATTGGGGCCGTGCTGCTTAAGAAAAGTTTTGGAAAGTTAATATAACGGCATTAATATAATTACCTGTACTATTTCGGGTGGATGCCCTCAGTTTGTTTCATCACGGGGCATCAAGGGGGCTGGACTCAGGATTGCATATGGTAAGAGATGCGGAGACACATGTTTGGAAGCTTTGCACTTGTGGGCTACTGCTTGCAGGGCACAGTGTGAAGACCAAGGGTAGAGAACATATACGAGTCCGGCTCAGACTCTTCACACACACACACACGCTACAAGCATGCAGTGCTTCTTGGATGACCCGACCCTGCTTTGCACAGCATCATCAAGGCGAGCTCGAGTGCCTTTGAGCGAGTCTATGTTTTGAGGTTCTTTAAATCCCTTGCCTCCCAAGCCTGGTACAGGAGTCTCGGGCCGGTTAGGCTGCACTGCGACGGTCCCGAAACATGATGTCAGTGCCCCTGGCTCCATGAACAGGGCAATGCATCATGCTCAGGATGGCTGCTATACCTCCTGCTGCTGTTACCCTTGCTGCGGCTCCCGCTGCTGTTGCTGCTGCTGCTGCTGCTTCTACGACGACGACTACTACTACGACTATACTTACTCCCACTATCTCCACCGCTGCCATCATCATCATCATCATCATCATCATGAGAACAGTGCTACTGCTGAAAAGATTGCAATTAATTAGCCAGCGAAGGTGGGCATGCTTTCGTGGCACTCATGCATGTTGGCTCAGGCCTTTGGCTGCTTAGTAACCCATGAACGGTTTCCGAGCTCAACGACAACAGGGTCGCTCCTGTGTTCAAGCCTTAAAGAGTTTGGCCGAACTCCCTACCCGGTATGCCCAAGTAGAACAAATTCGGAGCCTGCAGATCCGAGTTTTATGCGAGATGGAGTCCAGCTATGAGGGCGGCGCGATGAGCATGGCCGGCCAAGCAAGAGCTCGAGGCCTGCGGGCCAAGGCACCCTTCTGCATGAAAGGATTCAATATAGGGGCCCTACTACAGGGTTAGGGTTTATAAGGGCTATTATAAGGGTTTAGAATAGGGGCCTAAATAATTACCAATTACTATTTTTGGGGCTCCTTATTGTGATTAGAGTACATTGGGCCCCGAAACCCTATTCTAAAATAGTAAGGCCCCTACATTAACGGAGTTGGGTGAGACATCCGTGACGTCAGCTTCAAGCCGAAAGGAGGAGATGCTTGAGGAAGCCCTCAAGAGATTTCCAGAGATTGTCCCGCCGGCAGCTTCTATTTCCACCGCAAACACCTCATCCAGGATGGCGTTAGTTGTCCTTTTCAGGACTTCCAGCGGCGGCCCCTTAAAGCCACAGCCCACAATCCAGCAATTTCCAAGCCTCCAAAGGCCACGCCCTCGCCCGGCCTTCTGCATCAACTGGTCTACGAGACTCAGACCAAAGAGAGATCAGAGCCTTGGCTAGCACCAGGAGAGATGTCGTAGATTTCGGAGCAATTTGCGCACGAAGGGCTCCCACGATGGAATCGGGGATGTGGGGGCCTGGGGTTGCGACCCGCTTCAAGCCTGCATCCCCTGGAAGCAAGTCTTCCGGCTACCGCTCTGAAGGCTGCAGCTGTTGGGTCCAGGCATTCACTGCAGCACGCGAGTCTGCAGAAATTGAGTTTCAGGAGTACACCACGTGGAGAGTCCAGCGGGCTGCGAGACGATTCGTGCGAGCAGCCGTTCCGTTCACTGGCATGTGCACCTCGGACTTGGCTTGAAGATGCTTGCTCTGGGGTTCAGTTTCCAGGCCCATGCCGAGAAATGTAGTACTGTATACCCCTAGCCCGTCAAGATTCAAGCCTTGTCAAGGTCGCCCACGCTGCCAGTACATGGCCTTGGCCAACCATCCCAAGCTTAGATCCAGTGATATTCAGCGCGTGAAGGAGATAGGTACCTTCGACCTCTGTTGCATGGTAGAACAGCCTGTTGCGCGTCATGTTGTATCCTGCTGCCAGGTGTGTAGTCAGAAGTTGCGTGTCCATCTTCGGCTTGTACCCTACTGGTATCGCTTTTACTTAGGTATCGTAGTCAGGGTTGATAACTTCGTTAAGTAATTATTTATTGTCACAAATTCTATATTGTGCACTTGAGCTACACTAATGATTGGTGGTGGCGCAGGCTTCTCATGGCATTATAATGCAGTAGGACGACCTAACCTCGGAACCCAGAGCTCCATGGCCCTAAAGCCCGTCGCCGAGCACATTCGACTCGCAGAGCTGTGATAGAAACTTATCTTGCATTGTATATCTTAGTAGCCGACAATATACTACACTATAGTATACGATACTATAATACTATACTATACTATACTGTACTGTACTAGAGTATACTAAAGGCAGGTTCTGTGAGAATCCACCCCAGACCCCCCAATCTTCTTGACAGGGAGTCAAAGAAACTGCCCTGCAGCCGACAAGCATCTCCGTGATGAGCTTGCATTTTCTGGAGGGCGGCATGGCCCCGACCAGCCGCTTGACAGAAAAAATACCCTAAACCCTGAACACAAAAATCTGATCCGAAGATCTTTAAGGTTTAGATGGTTTTGAGCCATTTTGGGCCCTTCTGGCCTCCAAAGCCTTCAGCAGCTTCAGGCGTTGGGGTGATGATGAGGATTCAGTATCGGTTGCCTGGAACTTCCTGCAGCTTGTTGCGTATGTTTTCTGCCTTCTGGTGTAGGGATCCATCCTGAAGCTTGTTTGCATCCGATTTTCGAGCTCAGGATATCTGCAGACTTGCGGTAGCTCGGCTCTTCGAGCACTTGTTTTTTTTTTAATATCCGTCTAGGGCTTTGGGTACAGTGTACAAAATGGCCGACCTTAAACCCTACAGCCTAAAGACACGGACCTATCCAGTTGGTTTCCATCAACCTTCGGACTTGGCCCTG
Source organism: Symbiodinium sp. clade A Y106 (assembly GCA_003297005.1). NCBI lineage: Eukaryota > Dinophyceae > Suessiales > Symbiodiniaceae > Symbiodinium > Symbiodinium sp. clade A. The sequence continues at coordinate 136,074 of BGNK01000755.1, read as the reverse complement.
TGGTCTGCCACGTGGGAGTCAAAGCTAGTTTGAAGTTCAATAAGCACTATAGGTAATTATGAAGGCCTTTATATTATCGAATCCTACTATAGATCCTTTATATAGTATAGGTAATTATTTAGGCCCCTACAGTACTCCTGCGAAGGAATGATGATGAGACATCTTGAAACATCTTCTCGGTTGTATAGGGTTTGGAGTAGCCTGGTCTGTCTTACCCGTAGTGGTTGCTAAGGTATCATCTGTCTCTCTCGGGCTTGATGCACTGCCTCGTTGTTTCATGCAGTGCTCTTTGGTGCAAGGCATGATGGCTGCTCTGTGTTTGGTAAGCTTCCGCTGCGCCCGATCATTCTTTTCGTCTGCAATGCTGGAGCCTCAGTGCAGAGGCTGCCCGGGGCTGAACCGAGGTTCAGGCTGCTAATTGCGCCGCTAGTTGCGGTTATAGGATGACGCAAACGAGATGGGCAAAGGACTTGGGGTGTTGCCTTGCAGCAAGTCCTTCGGCCCAAGATTCATTAGTTTTGTACGGTTGCCCTTTGATGCAGGAGCGCAATGTTGTGGTATGTAGGTAGTCTAGTGTAGTATCGAAAGGAAATTACTGAGCATCTGAAGCCCCATTCATCAAAAAGGGGATGGAGCATTGGGGAATTCCTTCATCTCTTGCATTCATGGTTGCAGCACGGAAGGCAACGGCCTGTCATTCCGGTGCTCGCCCGGCCTTTGAGGTTCAAGTCTAAAACCCCTGAAGCCTCAGAGAAGCTGAAATGCTAAACTTTAGGCCTTCAAGCCCCTAATCCCTAAACCCTAAGCCCTACATCCCTGAACCCTAAACGATTGAGAGCTGCCCGAGAGATGAGGTCGAGGAGCATCTTTCTGCAGCTGGCCCTCTTTGGTTGTCAGGCCTCCGAGATTTTAGGGGCTGAGGGCCGGGTGTTCCGCGTCGTGGCCGACTGAGTCCGAGAGAGAGAGAGAGAGAGGGAGGGAGGGGGGGCCGGGTTTAGAGCTTAGGGGCTTTGGGTTTTATAGTTTAGGGTATAGAGCTTCTGCAGCGGATATAGAGCATGCGCCCGAGGATTGCGGGCTGGGGATTTCGAGCGTGTTGAAGCAAAGAGAGGCATCGTTCGGAGGAAGAGTTTCAGCTGGGAGTCATGACGCCTGTGCCAGGTCTTCAGTACTAGCTTTATTAGAGGCTATATGCTGCTCGGCTGGGGTTGGCAAGTTCGACTACACTTGTACTGTTTGTACCAAGTCTAGGGTACGGGAGTCGTGGCCGAGTCTCGCCTGGCAAAGCGCCTTGCTGGGCCTGCGAATTTCAGTTTGAGTTGAGGCTTGCCGAAACCCGATTCATGGATCCCCGACAGCAGGCGCAACACCGAGCCTTGCACCAACCACCGACAGCGTCAGAAAGCAGAGCGCGACACAGACCTTCAGGCCAAACTCCTCTCCTCTCGACCCTGGCCCTGCATTTCCGCTCCTCACCTTGCTTGCAGGAGGTGTTGCTGACAGCTGCAGCATCATCGATGCGCGCAGTGCCTGGGTTCGAGTGCAGAAGACGGCTGTGTGATATTTCGCATAGCACCACTCCTGTTCGTTCTGATGTCCACCGGTTCTTCTCGGCCGATTATTGTTGACATCGTGTTGCTCCGGTGCTCAGGAATCCGACTCGAAGGTGTCACCTCTGTTCCTGCAAGCCCCCAGTGAGCCAATCGCAGAGACAACCTAAGTTCAAGACTCTTCCTTACATTCCCTAAGGGTCCAGGTACCCAAATAGTAGGGTTTCAAGGTCCCAAAACCACTCAGAGTATGGATTTTGGGATCTAAGACCCTACTATTTGGGTACTTGTATCGTTATGGTATATACTTAGACCCCCAAAATACCCTATAAGTATATACCCATAATGATACTGGGACCCTCTGGGATTGTATTTAAAGCTGACAAGATTCCCGCAGCTCTTCACTCACTGCCGAGGGCTCTTCGCAGCACATCTTCTACGTCAGTACAGCCTTGCCTTGGCCACTGCGACGGTACATGGGTTTAGGGTTTAGGGTTCTGGGTTTAGGATTTAGGATTCAGGGTTTAGGGTTTACGATTTCGGGTTAGGTTACTTGTAAACATATGCATAGGCTTGTACAGATATAGAGATATCACATATACATCAGACTGAGTAACAGGCCAGAACACAACATCGCATCACATTGCATTCCGTTGCACTACATTACATACACCCACACATGCTCGCATATGTACATGCGTCCATATGCAGACCGTCATTCCCAATGCCTGTATTCAGATGCACTTTAGGATGCTCAGACATGCATGCATGCATGCATGCTGGTATGCATGCGTGTAAATGCTTCGTCATGTGTTCTGACATGTTGTTGCGCCGAGGGGTAGGCGGCGTAGGAACGCTTCCTGCGTTTGCTTTGTATCGCTTGCACGCCCGAAATTGCAGCTAGCCGCTAGCCGGAGACACGATACAATGCAGCGGTGGGGCAAATTCACTGTGCAAAACGAAACTCTGCCCACCAGCCGGATCGCCCTACAGATCCTGTAATGTTAACGAAGCAAACTTGGCAGAACGAGTTTGGGGAGGGCTGAGCAGGTGGAGGATTGAGCCAGCTTGCAAATTGTTCAGTTGTGTTGCAGGGGGTGACAGGTTCTTTTGTTGACACTTAGGTTTAGACTTTCATGGCGCCGAAGTCCCACATCATCATTCATCCTGAGTGGCCTGACACCCGAAAGAGTCATGCCAATTACAATGCAATCGCGATCACTCGACCGACTTTGATACTCAGCCATACCATGACCCTTGCTTCCGGACAAGCAAAGCCAGAAGCTGCGGGAAAGATGTCTCACAAACAGCAGCAGGCAGTAGGTCCCAAGGACGAGTGACGTCCTCAATCGGTTGCCTTCCTCCGGCCACGTGTCTACATGCCTTGGACTTTCAAGTTGTCCCTCCTCCACATACAGCCTCAGCAGCAGGAATGTGAACACTAGTTTGGGAGAGCCGCCGCTTTGTGACACTAAGCCTTAAAGCCCTAAAGCCACGTGGAGCGCAGAGGCTTTTTCTTTTTGCGGCCCTGGGACGAGTGCCTCTGGGCTTGCTCCTTGCAGTGGATGCTTGGCTAATGCTGGACTCTTTCTCTTATCAAGGACTGTTGGGCGTCTGGCTGCTCAAACTCGCATACTCACCATCATCGCTGTACACACTTGTGTGTGTGGATATGCTCTCGGGTCCCGGGCCCCCCCCCCCCCCCCCCTCAATGGTATCCCCGCCCCCGGCGCCTTGCCCGCCCCGGCTCCCAGCCACGCAAACCAGAGGGAGAGGGAGGGAGGACGAAGAATGATCCCAGCCAGTGCTTCTTCACAGAGCGGAGAACCGCATCAGAGCAGGGACAGGGGCACCATGTGCAAGCAGAAAACAACATCAAATTTTGTAGTATGGTAACGAGCATGTAACGATGACCTTACTACTAACAAGCGGCAGCAACCATACCATACCTCTGTAGAACTCACTGCCCCCACAGGCGGGCGGGGGCAACCAAAAAGACCACAGGCCCCACTCCACAGGGGAGGGAGGGAAACAACACAAGAAGTCTACCCACTTGACAGCATCATATATACGGGGAAAAGGCACGTAAAATGAAGGGGGGCCACGGAAAGGGGCGGGAACTGTGGCCTCTGCGGTTTTTGTGAGGTGTCTTACGGTGACTTACGCTTGGACGTCGCAACAAGGAGCCCTACAGGGTAGGTTTCTATAGTTTATCGGCCCAGGTGTGTCCCGTACACATGGGCTGCTGGCTGGCCCTCCGCACGGTCGTTTGGCAACCGGTTTTGGGTGAGAGAAGGATCCTTCAAATCGAATCTCAAAAGCCCAGAGCCCGAAAACCATGGGCCTTATATAGGGGCCTTAATCATTACCTGTACTTTTTTGGGGGTTCCTTGTTATTACAATACTAGTATGACGGGCCCCAAAGCTCTGTTCTAGTTATCAAGGCCCCTATATCGAAGTCTTGGAGCCCGATAAGGCCCAGGCCCTACCTAATATAGGGGCCTAATAAATAATTACCAATACCGTTTTTTTGGGGGGGTCCTTATTATAAGTATAGTATCATGGGCCCCAAAACCCTATTCTAATTTCCTATATGATAGTCTCCATTGTGGTTCCTTTTAGTGCTACCATATACGATCCAAAAAATACTCCAGAATTGGTTAAACCAACAAAGGGCACCACAATGGAGACTAGGCAAAGCCCTATTCGTAGTTTCGTTGAAGCGATGTTTGCCATGCTACGGGGCGGAGTATGGGATCTGGCCCATGGGCACCCTGCCACAACCTTCGAAGTGTGTCATATGGGCCTTACAAACCTGGGCCGTCAAGCCATAACCAGGCAAGCTTTGGAGTGCTGTTGACATCCTGAGCATGCGGCATTCGAGATGGCAATTCTTGAAGCCTTCATGACGAACGGACTGGGCATTGGCAAGGTTTGCTTGCAGTTTGAACGTCGACGAAATGCGTAGTTGTGCTTGAGTTGTGGAGCTGGAAGGGGCGGCTCCCTAACACTGCAGGTCAACTATCTCTCTTGTGCCCAAGTCCCTCGCCTGGCATTGCTATGTTGCGAGTGGCAGAAAACGGGGAACCCCAAGCCCCCTGCAAAAACGAACTATACGGCATCCAATACATGGTCGAAGAATCGGTAAGAGTATCACCGTTTTGGAACTATCGATAGCACGTCGAGAGAGCGAGATAGATCTCCGTTGTGTCTCGTTTTTACTGTATTGCAATGTGTCCCGACACTCTATTCGCAACATTGAGGCATCTATGTTGCCCATCCCCGGCTTGTCTTTGCAAGGCTTGCACGGGTCTCTCATCGCACTGCGTGGTGCTGGGCCTTCTTCAATGTGCAGGCGCTTCTGGTGGGTTTCCCGGACCCTGGAAAGAGTGTAAAGTTGTTGCAATATTGTCTGGACAGGCCGTTTTTGGTGCTAGGCACAAGCAACGAGGCTTTGAAGACCTGAAATAGGTCTTGCCTTGTCTGGTCACAGCGAGGGCCTAGACGGTTTCAACATGGTGGACCTGGCAGTGACAAGGTTCGGACCGAACGCTTTTTTGGGTTTTTTATCCATCTCAGTAAGTCTAATTAAATGCAAAGGTGTTTTTTGGTCAAATCTTCTTCGTGTCATGATGGGGGTGGGTCGCAAGATCGCCGGTGCCATGTCATTCGCAGTCATTGCTCGAACTTGGATGAAGAAGGCCGAACCGAGAATCAGGCCTGCTTATAGATGCTTAGGTTTACCATATTCTCAATATGTATATGATCGTATGAGTATACGCAGTGCTATCAGGGACTATTTGTGGAAATCATCTTCGTCCCTTCGAAGGTGCCGTGCTGACGCATTTCGCTGTTGAGACTGCCGAGCTTGAGTCACTCGGCTTGCTCCGGTTTTCCTTGCGCATCGAGTTCGAATCCGTCTCAGAACATCTTTAAGGTCCCATTTCCTTTCGGGTTCTATGGCGAATTATATAGGGCTTAGGGTCATTCTATAGTTCGTGAGGTTTTGTCGTAGGGCTCAGGTTTCACACTGGGGTCAGCCTCAAGTGAAGGAAGCTCCTCGACAGGGATAGACGAGTGTCATCACTGGACGACCCAGGCCAAAGCTGCCTGAGTAATTAGTAGTAGCAATAGGAATAACAACACTAGCAAGAATACTAATCATAAGCATAAAAACGAAAATACCAACACTAATACTACCAATCATAATACCAACATCCAATACTAATAGTAATTTACAGATAACAAATATGTTGCTGCTGACATAATCCTTGGCCCGCAGCTCCCCCGGCTTGAAACCTTTCATGTTGTAGAGCTCCAGCGCTGGAGGAACTTCCGTTTCCTGTCGGCCCTTACCAGCGAACAGCAGCACATGGAGTCCATGCACATGGCCTTTCGAGGCAGCTCGCATGTAAATTTGGGGCGCAGAGTGCATAGTAGGTTTCAGGTTTGGCGCGAATCAGGGCTTCTAGTCGAAAGGAATCTTGTTTTATTCGTGGCATCGTTGTATCGGACCGGGTGTTCACAAGAGCAGGTTCCACGGGCCAGAAGCTGGAAGGGGATTGAAAGGAATACAGGTTTCTAGGGCTGGCAGCTAGCAGCTGGATAGGAGTGCGTCCGCGAGGCAGACGACAGCATGAGTGTTGATGCGCGTATTCCGAGTCCTCTTTGACTAACACCTCACTCGACACGTTCCCTCGACTGCGGGGCAGAAGCTTCCGTTCGTGGAAAAGTCGCCCGAGAGCCCTGAGCCCAGAGAAGTCCATCGAATTTCATTGCTGTACGAGTCGAAACAATTACCATCAGAATACGGACAAGCCCTATTCGGATCATTATGGCACTTATGTGGCTCTGGCTACACTGTAAGGCTCAACCTTGCAGACCATAAGCCCATGCAATTTCTTCCACAGACACACGGTTGTTTCAGGGAGTGGAGGTGGTAATGGAAACAAACGGCAATGCGAGCCCACCATAGTCGCTGTCGCCGAATCAGCACAAGCAAGCCCTCAGCCGAGCCTAAGGGCATAGATTTCGAAACAGAAAGGGTTTAAGTTACAGCTCGTAGATTTTTGTGCCGCTGCAGAGGAATGGTTTCCAGCCTTTTCGCGCCTTGGATTGAGATGTTAGATGAAGGTGGCCTGGAAGATAACCCAGGGCCAGGGATGTCGCTGACATGGACTCTCAAATTTACCAGATGCATTAATGCCGTTGAAAAGAAACCAGTCGTCCGAACAGATAAACAAACAACCTTTTGCATGAAGCCGATGGTTTTGTTTCCGGAGCGAACATGGCGCGCAGGCGCCTAAACGTACACGTCACGACCGTGAGCTTTGTTCGCTCCTCCTCCTCTTCCTCCTACGACCTCCACTGCTGCTACTTCTACTTCTACTTCTACTTCTACTACTACTACTACTACTACTACTACTCCTACTACTCCTACTACTCCTACTCACCTACTCCTACTCCTCCCTCTTCCTGCTTTTGCTGCTGCTGTGCTGCTCCTGCTACTGCTGCTGCTTCTGCTTCTGCTTCTGCTGCCACTGCCACTGCCACTGCCACTGCCGCTGCTGCTACTGCTAATGCTACTGCTACTGCTGCTACTACTACTACTACTACGACGACGACTACTATATACTCCTGGATGCATGCATGACGTGCTTAGGATGCATCCTGCATCTGCTACTCAGATGCACAAACTTGTTGAGTTGCGAGAGTCCTTCGCGAGTCACGAGTTTTGGGGTTCAAGGTTTTGGGGCTTCTGAATCTGACCTGTTAACTTCAGAAGCTGGCATTGCACATTTGGTGTGTGGATCTGTGAGTTTATGCACCCGCCCATTAAAGGCATGCCCAAGTACATGCAGGCAGGTGTACATGCGTTTACGCATCGCTCGTGTCAGCTGCAGGAATTGGGAGTAGGAAGCTGTCCGCAGATTTAGTTGTCGATTGCGGGCTCATGCCTTTTGGGAATGGGTCTAGTTGGCTTTGGGGCTCATTTATGGGGTTTACCAAGTATGCAACATTGAGCTCGAGGCATGGAGGTTTCTGGGACGACCGAGGGATCCGAGTCATCCTGCAGAAAACGGCAAGGATGATTGCCAATGATTGCCGTATTCAGATGCCTTCAGTTGTCACATTCGCCCGAAGGTCCAAATTGCGTCTGAGATGCACCCATCTAGGTGTCGTGGCTCGTGTAGCCAGTGCCAGGTAATGATGATGGCCAGGTTCATTGCTGGTCTCAGTCCGCCCCACCGACCGATGAGGCTGGCTCTCCCGGGAGCATCAGCGTTCGTGGAATGGGCCATTTTTGTTCCCGCGATATCAACAGCTACACGGTACTGTCTATAAGGGTGTGTTATGCGTACGATATGTTCCAGACTCCAGACTTCTAGGAGAGTTAGAGCCTGCGTACTGTCCGCAAGCCCAGTGCGGTAGTACAGTCCACTGTTTGTCTGTTGACCTCACGGACAAATGTAGCTTTGCCGTGAATGTGGCTGGGCAACACCAGACCCTTGACAAGGCTCCGGCTGCGAGTGAAGGGCCATAACAGCTTCAGTGACAGGGGCTTTACGTATGGTGGCCCCGGCGCCGACCGTTTTGCCACGGAAGCACCTGAGCGGTAGAAATCCAAATTCCCGATTCGCTTTTTCGATATCATGCATGAAGCTCTTCGCAGATGGATTTGGCGACGGCGTCACTGGTTACAGCAGAAAACCTCTTCGACTTGCTCCCTGTCTCATTACTTATGTATTTCCCAGTTGCTTCAGTGACAAAGCGATTTTCTGAAAAAGTACTTAGTTGGTCTGCTGGATTTACACTAGATCTGAAGAAACATCACCCTGGAATGTCCGATCCTGCAGATCCACATCCCAAATCCCCCGTAGGCCGGCGTAGGACTTAATTGCAGCTAGCGACCATGCAGATAGCTTTGCGACTAAAGTTCTCGTGGCCGAAACATGCACAGGACTCTAGGACCATCGGATCCGCATAAAAAAGCAGGGCTCTACACCCTATGAGCCCTAACCGGGTTACCAGGGCCTTAGGGCCACCCCGCCCGATATCCCATAAACCCTAAGCCGAAATCCTGAACCCAAAGATCCCCCGGAGCCATCATCCAGACCTTTCAACTCAAAGAATTTTCTCCCTCCGCGAGTCCACGACGGATAGGGTTTTTTCTAGGGGCTCATGGGGTTCCACAATTTATAAGAACATTCATAGGATCCTATACGGGTGTATAGGGTTCTATAAGGGTTTACAGGGCTTTACAGCGGTTTATAGATTTTTTATACGGTTTTATGGGGTTGTGTAAGGGCTTAAGCTTTGTGCGACTCAGGACTTCCAATGTGGCAGAGTCGAAGTGCCTGAGCTTCACGCGCCTAAGGGTGGTCGAGTTGTTGACCGGCGCTTAGGTTACTTATTGGATGTTATTGGGGATTACGTGTATCATAGGGCATGAAGTTCAGTACGCTCCCGAGACCGTTGATACTTCCGCCCCACGGCAGAAAACAGTTGCGACGTGGTGAAGCCGCAGTCTAAGCTACAGCGCTGGGGGAAGAAGATGTCTGATAAGCATTGGCTGGACTCCGGACTGACACCAAGATCGGCCCAACGGCTCGAAACTGTCGTCGCGGTCTTGGCCGAAAGCTTTCACAACGTAAGGTCCCTGACTAGATGTGATATATAGGGGCAATAATGAGTAGCTATTTGTTCCTTCGCTTTGTGAGTCCGGCAAAGGATGCACTTTTTGAGATCCTGTTCCACTTGTCCAGCCACGCTGAAACACGATGTTTAAGAAGTCGACACGTGATTCGGCTTCAGGTGCTTACTATTGCATTTGCGAGTTTGGATGCCATGGCTCCTGCTCTGCTTGTTGGGAGGTAGACCTACGGGCCTGATCATGTGTGGCAGGATCCGATTTCTCTGAGTGTGCGCACTTTCCACCCTGACCCCTCGAACCCAAACCCCCTCAAACCTCAAGCCCCCAAACTGTCCTTCGGAGTTACCCTGCAATGCGGGCTTCGCCCTTGCTAAGTAGGAGGGAAAAAACCGAAGTTTCCTGGAAGCCCTAAACCCTTAACCCCACCCCAAAAGGCAGCTGTCGGACTTCCTCCAGCACCTGAGCTTGAAAGCTTTGGCATCAGCAGAACCTTAGCCGAAGCTGAGACTTAGGTCATGAGATATGCAAAGTTCCTTTCGTGCAAATTATGGAGAACTTGGCGGTCATGTGGCTGTTGTTTCAATGTTGCATGTGCGCTAAGCATACAACTACATATACATGTGTGTATATATATATATATATCGAGTAGTCAGAGTAGTCGATAGTGTCGCAGTGCTAGGCATATGCCGGTGTGTGTGCGTGTGTGCGCATGCCTGGCAGAGTGTACATGCATTGGTGTCCACACCCGCGACCCGTAAGGCAGCCTTGAAAGGAGGTAATTTTGAGAAACATGTATGTCGTCTGCATGCAGGGCTGTACTTACGGGAACCTGGACTAGACTTGCGTGACTAGTGACTAGGACCGAGCTGTTCCGCTGTCACCGGTTCAATTAGACCCGGACGTCTTTTCTGCACAACAGAGCTTCCTTCGATCATGCTCAGGAGAGGGCGGCGAGTGTCACCATCAAGCTCAAAAGAAGCATCTTCGAGGTGCGACCTCCAACTTCAAATTCTCGATCTCTGGCACATCGGGATGAAGCATTGAAGGCAGAAGCCTGAATTCCGACCTAAACCACTAAATCCACATGCAGCAAAAGCACAACACGACTATCCATCGGCAACGGTCCTCATGAACCCGCAGCCACAGTGTCGACCGAAACACCGAAGCCGAAGCTCTTTGTGGAGAAGTTTGGATGGAGGGGAGCCCATGCTGAACCCCGTGACCTTGCATCGTCATTACTACAGTGGTGGGGTGTGGGGTAGGGGACCTCGTGACAGGCATCCTAATTCGTTGAATCGCATGGCCTGGTTGAGGGGTGTTGTGCCCACGGCCGTTCCTGTGCGCATTAGAGCATTTGGCGGGACGGGCATCTGTACACGGAAAGGCTGAGAGGCTGAGAGCATTGTGTTTTGCCGGGTTTCCTGTGGCATGTGGGAGCAACTTCGTTGGTTTTCACAACGCTGTTGACATTGCCACGACTTTATTCATTGATCAAGACTTGATACGCAGCAACCCCTGACGACAAACCAGTTCTGGTTGCTGCCTTTGCATCCAAAATTCATAAACATCGATGCCTGTCTCTTAATTAATCCCAATATAACATGTATGCCGACGGCACTGCCTTTGGCCGCGCAGTTCTGTCAGTGTCTAAGTCCGTCGCTCCAGCATTGCTCAAGTTCGTGATCGGTGCGCAGGGGCGTTCGCGTAAATGCAGAAAGGATTGCTTATTTGGCACTGGTCATGTGAATTGCGCCAGAAGCTTCCATAGCCGAAGCCACAGTTTTTCTCAATGCACCTGACATCCTTAGCCAGGCCGATCTCTCAAAGAGAGCTGAGACCAAAGCTTCGGGCACAAGTCTGACTTCTTCCACACGAAAATGTCGTGCTCAAGCCTTTGCTTCAAAACTTTGAGCCGGGTAGGTCCAGCTGTACGGCTTCAAGGTGCCAGCGCGAACACATCGAAACTCGGCATCAGGTCTACTGGCATCTACATCAGTCAACTCATCTGTGGGAAACCCTGTAACAAGACAGTCTTGGCGGTTCGCATCTGCACGAAGTCCCTTCTGACTTCGGCAAGTCTGACCTCCTAGTTTCTATTGTCTGACCAGTTACCTTACATCACTAGCTGCCCAAACTGCAGATATCTTCGTTCCTTTCAAACTCGCGAGTTTGAGAGCTGTTTGGATGACCCGATAAGCTATTTGTCCTCAGCTCGGTTCGACTCGGCACCATCACAACCTCACTGGCAACACGCTGCTCACATCCCAGCTTACAGTAGAAGCCAGAAAGTTGGAACATCATTAGCCTCATGCTCTTAAAGTAAAGGGAATCCCAGCATGAATCATCATAAATCGATGTTCCAACTTTCTGGGGTTCACTATACTTTGACAAACATTTGATGCGAAGAGGATAGCTCCTCACGGCGATCTGCATAGCAACTTAGGCGAATCCTGCTGCAGGTGTGGCATTCCTAAATATTTGGGAACTCTAGGCATTCTAGGTATACATGCACGTCGATGGAGCAGCTGTCGAAGTGTGCACACCGTCCGTCTCGGCTTGTGCAGCAATGTTGGGTCTAGATTTGGGGAACCTATTCACACCATCCTCATTCTCCTGCAAGGATTGAAGTCTCCGTCCGAGACTGGCTTCGGAGAGGGGCGGATCTTGATCGGGGTGACCCTCGGCTGGCCTATGGAGAGTGAGACCTAAGAGCATGCATGATAGAGCCTGGCACGGGTTGCCATCATCCTTGCACCTGTTAGGTACATTGGGCACTCGTTTGACTTTTCCTGTGCATCATGTTTCGTCCGAAGGTTGTCTATTCAGGTATACGAGGTAAGCTTATAGTTTTTTATTAGGGTTAGACTATACGCACCCCCCCGAGTGATCAGACAGTTTGAGAAAGCGCGTGTCTGCTTTAGGGTATCCTACCCAGTCTGCCAGGAAGCTCACAGCTGCCCAAGAGAGACTTGTCTGATTAAGCGTGTGCTGCGCAGGGACGCCAGGCATAGGATACTTACTTGTAGCTTCAAATCTTCATCCCAAGCAAGATTTGGGGGAATGCTAGGGATGCCATGCCAGGTTGATTGTAGGGGCATTCGGGGTGTGTATGTATGCGTCTGTGTGTGTGTGTGGGGGGGGTAAGCATGGAAAGTTTAGCTAGGAGGCCGACAGTCGAGGAGATTGCTTTCCAGGTCCATGCCGCGGGGAGCGCCAAAATTCAATCAACCCAGGGCCGACGGTACTTTACACTTTACACCACTCTGAAAGACCTCCTTCTACAGAGAGCCTCAGGGAGTAGTGTAAAGCTCTGACCAAGGAACAGCCCTTCTTTGAGCACCTCTGCACAGGATCGCTCTTGTACATTTCTCCATGTGGAGGGGGGGCGAGGGGCGGGTTATTAATCGGGGGGGCTACATTACTTCCAGTTACAGAAGCCTTGTGCCCAGGGCCCACGCGACCTCCAAAGGGCGATCTGGCGTTGACTCCCCGGGGTCGAAAGCCGCAAGCAGGCGCCTCCAGACAGGGCTGGAGAAAATCTACACACATGCACGAAACATGTAAGAAACACAATTCAACAGGTGTAGAAGGAGATAAACGAACAAGTAGCTAGCTGATAACTAACTACGTATTCAGATAAGCAAATGAGAGATCAGAGGAACAAAGCACGCATAGGTTTGTATGTCGAACTTATACAACTAGAGTTTTGCCTGTACACACAAATCTTAAGATATTATCGCAATATTCGATATACATTCATGGTACATGTATTCATATGTATACACACACATATATATATATATACACACAGAGTTTCTATGCGTATATACAAATTTATAGGTATGTCTATGTATATGCAGATTTAGATACAGATACATATATGTATTTCGCGTGCTTCTATCGGTGGATCACAGTGTAAAGGTTCAAGACAGGATATGTGATCTGATGTCTTTTCTCTCGAGTTTTATGCCAGGATGTTGCAGACAATCCTATCTCAAAGGCTTCGGGAAGTTTCTTGTGTGCGCAGGAGGTGCCACGATGCGTCCAGCGCCGCGGCTACTAGAATTTGCTGACGGTTTGGCTTTCAAAACAGCTCACGCTCTTTTGGATGTAAGCCTTATGGAGGTTCATGTTGCGAGCCAGCATCCCATGCACCACGACGAACCCTAAACCCTAAAGCTTCGTCTGCAGCGAACTTAGGACGGGACGTCCCTGGTGGCCCTTCGCGCCAAGTTTCCGGCGGGCCAAACATGCCACTGCGCCAAGTATCCGGAGGGCCAAGCATTCCGCTTATCCCACTGGATGCTGAGGTTCCAAACTTGTCCTTGTGTTGGCTCGACCTCGCATGCGACAGAGCTTTGACACGACGTTCACGGATTTCACAAGAGCTGGGCATTAAGTGACGCTCTGCACTCCTTGATTAATGTGGTGTCGTTCCTTTGTCTTGATGGACGGGTCATTGTAAGGCCCTGCAGGCCACCCCAAGGAGTCACGATTCTGCTGCAAAGCTCGGACAGGCAATTTCTCCGCACAAAGGGCTTCGTACATCTCCATCTTTCGGCGGTGCTCTTGCCGATGACGAGCTCGGACCAATCAGGAGAGGTTCATGTTGCATCTCCAGATTTGAAAGTACTGCTTGGGCGAGGGTGCTGCTGCAGAAATTGACGATTGTGATATGGATAGCGATGACGAAACTTATGTTGATTCTGAAACTGCTGGTGGTCCTGATACATACTAATGCCCCAGCCGGTGCAGATTCCTTTAGGGTTTGTAGGTCTACATGAGTCTACATGTAGGACCTGCCGCATTTCCATGTAGTTCCACCCAGCATGTGCATTTGCAGACGACGCAGGAGGGACTCCAAGCAGAAGAGTAACTTCGTTGCAACCGTATGGGCTGTTTGTGTTTTCTACATCCAGGGGCTTCTAAGACTAAGGCTGGCTGGGATCACAGACCAATACGAAGGGGCCAGCAAGTTTAACCAGTGGTGGATTGTAGCTTGATGTGTGTCGTTCAGCCCTCGTTTCTGTGGAGCTAGATGTTGGATGTCTTCCAGGTGCTCTTTGATTCTCAAGGGTTTGTGAGATGTAGGGTTGCGGACCTCCTGGACGTCACATGCCACCCGCGAGCTGTTTTGTTTCATGACTTCTGTTACACCCTTGAATGAAATTATTGTGCTGCAGTGTATGCTTGAGCATCACACCGAGGTGCCAATTCCGAGCAAAGTCCCGCCAAGGTGCCAACTATAGACATGTGACCCCGGTTTTCCTTAGCAACAATATGGTCATGTATCATTCATAGAATCATAGCCCATCGACTCAAATCAGTCGTACTTGCAGCTACTGCTCTGGAGTTATGACTATCTTTCTGCATCCTCGTCCCGTGATTGACTTCTAGACCCAAATATGACCGAATCTGCAACAACAATCTTCATCATCACATTCAGTACCAGTACCACCAGTCAGAATCATTACTATCCTGTTTGCACATTACTTGATACACAGCAGCTTTGGCCCTGTCCCGAAGCCCGAATTAAGTACCACAGCCGCTTCCATACGAAGCATAGTCAAAAGTCAACGCTAGAAGTTACCTTTGCCACGACTGATCTGGGTCCTTGCCTGAGACGTTTGCAAGTTTGGTGCAAACACTGTAGCCCTTGACGTCTAGTTTCTAGACTCGAGACCCCTCGACGCAAAGAGAGATCTCTCCAGCGTTTATATATGACTTATGAAAACGTGTGTCGGGTTTCCAGAGATGTGTGGTCGGAGTAATGTAGGGGCCTTTATAATTAATATGGTTTGGGGGGCTCCTTTTTAGAATGCATAATATACCCCCCCCCCCCAAACTCTATTCTAATTATTAAGGCCCCTATACTATAGTACAGACCCCTTTAAAGGGAACCCTATTCTAATTGTTCCGGCCCCTATACTTCCATTCTGCATTGCAGGTGCGACACTTGGGCCCAATGTACCTATGTAGGGAGCACTTTCAGGCCAAAGTATATACGATTTGGGTACATGGATCCCTTATATAAGGACTCTGCATAGCAGGTGCTACAGAGGACTAAGTCTGACACGGATGGCCTGGCGGACGATGAGCAGGGGAAAGCTGCTCTCAAGAGGACGATATAGGGGCCTTAATAATTAGAATAGGGTTCCCTTTAAAGGGTTCCTTAAAGGGATGTATAGTGTAGGGTTCTATAGTATAGGGGCTTTAAAAATTAGAATAGGTTTGGGGGTATATTATACGATAATTCTAGCAAGGAGCCCCCGGCCTTTTGCACGACTTTAGGCAAGGTGGGTACCTGCTTGTTTGTCGAGGGACGGTTGGCGTTGTTTCAGAGATCGAGGTTAAGTTCGAAGGACATCACGAGCTTGGGAAAGGTGCTGCACATTCGGTGCATTTGCGGACTTCAAGTTGACGGATGCAATCGCCTTGTCAGGACTGCTCAGCGAACAGGCCTTGCAGCACCCTCTTCTGGGATGCGGCGGTGTTGCAAAGGGCTGTTGGCACAGAGTCATAATTCGGTGAGGTACATCGCGAGAAGCATGTCGACCACGTTTGTGTTATTTTGTAGCCAGTACCATTTTGTAGGGGAATCCTCTGAATAATGCGAAGGCGGCATCTCCAGCCGACTGCACAAACGAGCGATGCTGGGTGGGATGAAACCTTTGCAGATGGCAGCTCGGTTGATAATTGCTATTCCTTTGCGGTTCATGCGAGGGAAGGCACGTCGCCACTGATCTTAGATCCTAAGCCACGTGCAAATCTAACCGTTGCGGCGCCTAGTCATACTTCTGCATCATGTTGATCTGCGACGGCGGCAAGTAATAAGCTCTCTTGAATCGTAGTTGCTTGTCTTCTGCTTTCGGCTTTAAGGATGGGCAACCCTGGCAGCAAGAGAGAGGGGGAGAGAGAGAGAGAGAGCTGGGGTTGAATTGTTGTACAGGCATGCATGTGTGACAGTCTGCTTCTCAGCCTTGCTTGCCGCAGACCTTATATCGTTTCAGATGATGTTGTGACGATCGCGAGTAATATCCCTGGGTTTGGGGGCCAAGGGCCGGTGCACGCAGCGTAACCCCACCCTGCCCCGAATAACACGCGGACCTGAATAGTCAGTGAGAAGATCGCCATATATTCCCTATATATAACTACAGTGCAATATTCACCGAAATCCTTGTTTAGAAGTATGAAGACCCCCCCATGTTGCTTACAGCGACCCTGCCTCGATGTTCCATTCTTCCGTGGCGTAAGTTACCGGGTATAATGGTACAGGTATGTGTGTATGTATGTATATGCATACACACGTTTTGTTGAATAACATGTTCCGGCGAAGAACTGCAATGAACTTGGTGAAACTGCGAGTTGAATTTCAAGATTTGAGCAGCACCCAGGACTGTGACAAGGTCGTCGCTGACTCCTGGCAATGAAGTTGCAAGGGATCGGTGGTGTGCCTAATGTTCTTTCGTGTCCTTCAACTCATCGGCATCCTTCATTCTTTTCCTTGCAAGACACGCAGCAAAGCTGGACAGACAGTTCTGTCGCGTCTGCACGGGAGAGTGCAGTCGCGTGCAGTGGTTCAGATCAGCTCTCGGCCGATCGAGTCCAAGTCGTGAGTATTCCAAGGAGACGACGGAAACCTTCGTGGATGCAGCAGAGAAGTACGACATGTTGGAGCTGTGCCGTGCCTGCATGGGGGCCTGCAAGAACTGGTTGAACTTGGAGGTTGGGTCCGTCAAATCCTCGAGACTCGCAGCAGCAAGCGCAGAGCAAGGCTCACCTAGTCACCGAGACCCTAGCAGAAACTTGTCTGTTCGTGATCTCGAACAGCTGGCGACTCTGGCATGGATCGGGATTTCTGGAAGCCTTTTAGTCACGGCCACTTTTCACGTCGGGTGTGGCACCTTCTCGCTGAACCCTAAACCCTAAACCAGCCCCAGGATTGGCAGAGGGAGCGCTGCGGTGGTGAAAAAGGCGGTGCGGAAGCAGGACTGTCAGATCCAACACTTCAGGGTTTAGGGTTTAGGGTTAAGGAACCCTATTCCAAGTATTAAGGCCCCTATATTATGCCTATATGGGAGTTTCCGAAAATTAGGGGACTCTTATTTTGGGGCCCTTAGAATAAGGATCCTACTATTTAGGGTACTATATTAGGGTCCCCTATTTTCGGAAACTCCCAGATCCAACACTTCAGTAATGTCCTACCCGAGGTCTCCATTGTGGTTCCTTGCATTCGTTTAACCAGTTTTATGTTCAAGATCCAAAAGGGAACTACAATGGCTCTGGGTACTCCGAGGCCCTTCAAACGCTCAGTCGAAGCTTTCAGGGATTCCCGCTTATATACCTGTCTCAGTGGGTCCACTTTTCACCGGCAGGCACATGCTGCAAGCTGCAGTGCGGAGAAACTGTTGCGGAGCAACAGGAAACCGGAGTACCTTAAAGTCTGAAGATCATGAAATCTGAAGATCACCGAAAACCGGAAACCTTGCTCCCAGTACAGCACATTACACGTGCAAGGATGGCGTCGTTGTTGCACTCAAGATTGCCGGCCGCGAGTCTGAAGTCTGGTCAGCTGATTATCGAAGAGAGACTACCTGGGACCTGGGATCTCAGGCTTTGCGAAGCCCGTGCTTGGGTGAAGGGCACAGAATGACTTGGCAGAGCCTGCAGCAGTCATGTCCTGTTCGATTCCGAGCTGATGCATGATCAAAGATTAGACGGGTCAGCCTGGTCCTCGTGGCATTTTGATTGGCCAGAATTTGTGAAGCATGTCAGTGTTATTGTTCAAGCCTTGCTTTTCCATGTCTTGACACCTAATAATGTCATGAGTGTGTTAGAACGATCATTTGCTGCTTGCTGTGTGCTGCAAGTCCCAGATATGTATGTACCAGACCCTTCTGAGAATTACTGTTATCTTCTCTGTTCTGAATCCTTGCAGCTGAAGGTTCCAAAGACAACTTCTCTTTGGCCGAGGCAGAATTCCGGATGCTGCAGTCACTCACCTTTGACAACTTTGCAACTGAAACATTTCGGTGTGACTGTAGGCAAGTGGTACGCCGGGCCTCAGCAAGTTTTTGTTCGACGTGTTCAGGCTATCCTATGCATGTTTTGCACGAACCAGCTTTCATGATTATTGCCACAACAGAGAAGTGCTAGCACCGTGATTCGAAGGACGGGCTCCAATAACTACGTTTGAATGCGGGCGTGCACCTGCAAACATACGTACACACTTGTCACTTGTCTATAGATATGATGAGGTAAATATACAAATATACATATACGGACCTGTATACGCACATGAATACACACATGCATGCCTGCGTCATACCTACCTACCTACCTACTTCCCGACCTACCCGTCTACGCGCCGGCCTACAGACATACATGCGTACATACGCGCACACATTGTTGGACTTATACATCGACATGCATACGTTCATATATAGATACATGCAGCTGCTGCGAGTGCCGGCTGCGAACATGCATATGCCAGTCGTCAGCAGCTGCACGCCTACAGTCAGTATGTATGTACGTATGTACTGTATGCATGGCTGTATGCATGCACGCACGTATGCAGGTATCTAGTGTCTGTATGTGTGTATGTATGTATGTATGTATGTATGTATCTATATGTATGCAAGGAAGTATGTATGTATGTAATCATTAGAATACTCATGCGCAGATGCTCTTGTTTTTGCCTCGGTATCGCAATCTCATTTAGCACTTAGCTTCACACATCAAGCAATGTGCCTATACACAGAGGGCAGCGTGGTTCGATAAAGCATATCACTGTATGGTTACGATGTCCGATTACTTGTTAAATGCTTGTGGGCTGTCCTTGTTCCACCTCCGCCCTGCTTAAGGTCCATCAAGCATCCGCATGTAATTCGGGCCCTCGACTTCTTTGCCACATCCGTCAGCGCGATCATGGCACCGACCCGAGTTGCATGGGGCATGGGAACCTGTTGTTCTATGGTAGCTTTCTCTTAACAGATGCCTGGCTCCAGGTGAATCGGTTTTGTCCACGTGCTGATGCTGCTGCCTGCAATGCAGTGTTGTTCTGCTGGGCTCATGCCGTTCGAACACGTCATGTATCACCAAGACATTTTGGCTCCGAGAGGGAGTACACACATGTCCTGGGTGATGTCGACATGTAAGCACATATAGCTCACCATCAATATGTCCAAGCAGTTCTCTACCGGTTCCCCGTTTTCTTGGCAGTGCTGCCAATACTTCCGATTTCCGGTTTGCCTGCCAGGTCCTAAGCCGCATAGTAACTGAAAGGCATGCTAGATTTAGGTCTTTTAGGGAGTGGCTTCCAGGCTTTGGATCTTGCAGCAGATCTAGAATTGAGGCTTGAATCATTAGCGCCAGTAACCCCACCGTTTATAGTCCATATATGATTGCACAAGTAATATACATGGAAACCCTAGTCTAGTATTTCGAGGCCCCTATATTCTAGGATTCTAGAAGATAACTCTAAACCCGAAACCCTAAACTAAACCCTAAACCGCACCGAAAGCCACAGGTCCTGGAGTTCTTCGAAGGTGGCAGCTTAGAGGACATCAGAGAGCAGTGTTTTCGGTGCAAGTTTAAGGGTGCGCACTGAAATGATGAGGGAAGTCTGCAAAGATAACAAGGAGCCCCCAAAATAGTACAGGTAATTTTTTAGGGCACTATCTTACACCCCTGAAGCCGCCGCGCCTTCAATGCTAGGTGTGTACAGGTATTTCGGCTTGGTGATTTTAGAAGCGTCAGCGTCGCCGGCTCTGCCGGACAGTTGAAGCAACGCATGCGACACCTACCCACACACAGACACACGCGCGCGCACACCTTATTTCATCTCGCATCCTGGAAATGCTAGCCACAAGCTGTCCGAGATCTGCAACCCTACTGCACACAAAGACCCCAAGCAGCATTCATAAACGCGCAGCGCCAAGGCAGTAGTTAGGGTGCAGCTACCTATGTTGCCTGTATGAGATGTACACGACCTGCCTGAATTCTCCGAGTGTGAATACAACAAAGTGGTTGACTGCTGAGAACACGAGCTTCGAGACTGAACGGCACGGTAGTCTTCTTTATCTGGTCACGGTTAGAACTTATGTCATATGTGTGCTGACTAGTAGTTAGTAGTGTATACCCAGCAACCCCAACTCAATGCCCACAAGCCTTAAGCAACATGCATGAGGGCCAAGCCCTTAAGAAGGACATTCTGCGCTCAACCTTCTACCCCTCAAATTTTTGTGGCAGCAGGAAGCGGTCCCAAAGCTGCCTGGATCGCGCCTTCCGGAGCTTGGGATTAAAGCGGATCCAGCCCGTGGGAGTTTTCGGGCTTGCGGTTTAAGGAATCAGTGTAGGGCTCGTGCAGTGGTCGTGTGTGAAGCGGTGGTTCGTTGGCCAACCTTAACTTTCAACCAGCAGCCTCAACCATAGAGGCTTCCTCCGCAGCTATCACCTATGAGGATTGCTGGGCTTTCCGACACTTCGATACTCTGCAAGTTGCTTTGTCCCCACAGCTTTATCGAGAAGACATGTGACTAGGTGTCTTGCCGGCCTCGAACACCTGTGCTAAGGCCAAGGGGTAGTTGGAGCGTCTCAATGAAGCATGGTCTAGACAGGATCAAGGCCTGCAAGGTGTAGGTTCGAGTATGTTTCCGTTGACTTGCCTGGCTCCTGACTCTACGCTCGTGCGCCTAAAGCCCTCTGAAGTCAAGGTCCCCACTTCGGCCCAGAAGGGAAATCCCCAAGCATGATGAACTTAATGAAGGCTAAACGTGAGATCTTAACAAGAAGAGGAGCTGAAAGCCCGGTCCCTGTTCAAAGCGCTGCTGTCAGCCGTGTGTGCCTGGCCTCAACTTATGCAGTCGAGGGTGGACCAAGTGCAAGGTTTCCAAGTCCAAGTTTGAGAACTTAACTGATCTTGGGATGCTGTTCGATACGACACCAGTGATGTTATCACTGAGTTGCTGCTGTCAGCTGCATTGGCTGTAGTTCGCTTGATGCAGCTGTCACCGTCCCACTTTGCCGCTTCGTGTTGTCCAGTTGTTTGTTTGTCTTATTACTGTGCTCGACGGTTTGGCCCGACCTCCCTCGCAAGTCATCCTCATGACTGATGAGTAGGGGATTTGTGTTCAGGGTGTTCAGGGTAGGGAGTGAGCCACAATGGCCTTGTTGCAGCTCGAGCAACATTGTCTCTGAATGGTGGCGCGTGGCATTAAAGGGTCTCTGAACATGGTGTGTGCAACGGCGGCCACAGCAACAGCTACTACTGGTGTGTACCTATATGTATGCATGCATACATACATACGTCAATGCTTTTTCCTTCTATATGCTGCCAACATGATTTACAAGCATGTCTTGATATTGTCAGGTTTTTAGTAATATCTGCTAAGCCCGTAGGTCTGCGGGGCTACGACAACCCTATACGGTGGACAAACGCTGTCCGTTTCAGCGGGTGGAGAACCCTAAAATCCTAAAAATCATGCCTTAAACCCTAAACACCGCAAGCTTCGCCACATTGCCCGAGCGTGCGGAGGATAAGAGTCACGTGTGTCTGTTCGAGCGAGGAGTCCATGTGAAGCTGACGTGTTCAACGGTTTATGAAAAGATGTGTTGTGTTCAATGGTGTTCAAAAACAATGAGACATCATGAGCTTTCCAAAGATTACTGCATGCATGTAAGCACTATGTAGTTAGAAGTAAAGCAGCAGCAAGTCCGTGCACTGCGTTCATCGACACACACTTAAATAGATATTATGTTGACAGATAAATTCGTGCATATGGGGGTTTCGTTCCCATTATATAGACAGACTGATAGAGGGACAGATAGGTAGATAGGTAGACAGATACGTAGATAGCCAGATAGTTAGAGAGACAGGTAGATACTCGGATGTAGATCGGTAGATAGGTAGAACGATAGATAGACGTGTAGATAGAAAGATAGAGGGAGAGAGATACTTGACATAGTTCGATATACAGATACAGAGACAGATAGATACGTAGATAGGTAAATATAGGTTAGATAGACAGACAGACACGTAGAGTTGAATATTTTGAGAAACTGAGCAACCACTGAAAGGGTTCATTCTTTGCTGGCTAAGGCTATCTGCATACCAGGCGCATCATCCACCGAGATGTAAAGCCGTCCAACGTCGTGGTGTCGGTGCCTCCTCCTGACACTGGACATGCGGGTTTGGCAGCACGCGTTCGATACTGTTGGGCAAATGTTGGTTGGCCATGCTTCGGGTGCTCTTCAGCCAGCAACTTTCGAAGCACTAGTTCTCCAGGAACACAACTGAGTCGATTTAGGGATGCATGCTGTGGATTGGACTCGACATGGTTCATGGTTTTTGTGGACAGCCCTGGAACCACAGAATCATGCTTCGACGGGCAACGTTTTGCATTGTTGTGTTGCGACATGTTTTGGTTGATGACGCTGAGAGAATGAATGTGTGGGTGGGCCACGGCTAGCTTGCTCTATTTCCGTAATGCTGAGACACCACAAGTTCGGTCCAACCTTCACCTGTAACAAGATCTGAGCCTAAAGTGTCCCTCCCTCCCTGCGAACACCGGTTCCCCATGCTCCATATCCAGCAGAACGGCTTCCGGTTTTAGGACTTCTGGGGCTTATTTAATCACAAGATGTAATGAGCCTGTAAGCAACAGACCTTGAACCCTTTCTGACCTGATTACATGCCTCGAAATGCCTTAACAGCTAGCAATACCACCATTTGTGGAAAGATACAATCGGACATCTTCTGGTTGTTTCTATGCACATTTTTTTAGATCACATAGTTTCACGGAAAAGGCTTTTGGTCATCATAGCACAGTCCGAACCTGCACGATGCAACGCGGAACCTGAAGACCCAGAACCCTAAAGCCCAATCCCCAAACTTACTGTTTTGCTCTTAGGAGTTGTTTTGTAATGAGTTTGTTACTATAACAAACAGTAGTATTTTTCTTATTGTTATTATTATCCTGCATATTAACCTTGTTCCGGGGGTTCTAATTTAGGTTTAGGGTTTAAAACCCTAAACCCTACACCCTAAACCTCCAAGCCTGAGCCCAAAGAAGAGGCCGACTTTTCCGACTTGCGACTGTTGGACTTCAACGTCGCCAAGCGCTTGACAGAAGGAGGACCGGACTCCTCGTCGGCTCATTTAGTGTTTTCTCGTTTTATGGTCTTTTTTTGTTCAGAAGCTCTGTGCTTACAGGGGTCGTGGGTTGTAGGGCTATCGCAGCTTATGTGTGTTTAGGGGCTGGGTTCATGGTAGGGGGTGAGGTTTCTTCGGGTCAGTCTCTTAGATTCTCGTGGTTCGTACTGGAAGGTTGAAGGCATTGGTGAGTTTCGGGCTCAGGAATTAAGGGTCACCGTCCACGGTTTGGGGGCGTAGGTTGGTGCTGAAGACTTTGCGGGTTTCACATGGAAGAAGTCCGGAAACTGTCGTGATTGCTGTTTTCGACATGTCATCTGTGCACCCGTTGGGTGGGGATTTTGCGGCAGAGTGCACGAACCTAAACCTGTTTACACATTGGCAGAGGCCACACACTCTCAAAAACAATTTGAGCCAGGAGCCTTGACATTGACAGGGACACGGCTCTACTGTGCACCGGAGGTTCTCGACGGCGAGCCACCAAACGAAGCCAATGATGCCACTCGGGCTAAAAAGTTGAGTTACTTCTTCAGGTTTGAAAGTATAGAGTGTATGGTGATGGATAAGGTGATTCCTGAATTTCGTGCGTGGGCTTCAGGGTGTCGACTGCATACTGTGTCAGCTTATGTGTATACAAACAATGATAAATATGATAAACACATAGTTAAGAAGAAGTCTGTCTTTCTACCCCTCCCTGAATAGAGAATCAAGTCTCTCTGTCTACCTCTCTCTCTCTATGTATGTATGTATGTATGTATGTAAGTACGTATGTATGTATGTAGGTATGTATGTAGGTATCGATGTGCGTATGGGCGTGTGTATGTATGTGTATACATACATAGATTAATGTATGAGATATGATGTATATGATGTGATACTATATGGCAACTATATGGTATGACATATTTATGGACTGGTGTAGGCCATATAATGGCCTCATGCTTCCAAACTCCCTGCTATCCGTGCCGGCTTGTGGAGTATTTCAGTATACTCCTGCCGGTCATATAGACCTCTGCTAGCAGTAGCAAACCACTTGTATTTCCGGGATGTGTGAGTGAATGCACGAGAAAGTTCATCCACGGCAGCGGTTGGAAGAACTATGCACGCTGACTGCAGAGGGTTTCAGGTTCTAATTCTCATCTTGCTCGTAGAGACCTTGTGTCCACACCGGCTAAACGCGCAGCAGTTCAAGCGATGTCAGTCCCTTACTGACGTATCACCGGCTGCATTTTCCGCCGAACTATATATAGGTTGTTGATTCAAGCTGCCGCCGCAAGCCCCAAGCTTTCTGCACCTCAGAGCCGGAAAGGTCTGGGGCTGTGGCCTTTGCGTTTACTTCATGCTCGCCGGCCGTCTTCCCTGGAAGATGCCAGTCTGTTTATTAGCCACCTTACCGAACATGTTTTCACTACAAAGACGTATGCATTAGCACGTGCCTACCTGTTTATGCACCCTAGTTCCTGCACCCATGTTCGGACACTTAACACATGCACGCAACTGGATGCAACGGCAGAGAGAGAGAGAGAGGCACACACACACAGAGATACATGTGAATATGTGTATAAATATACACACACATGTATGTATGCATATGTACGTTTACATAAGGTATCCACACATATTGTGAACAAATAGAACTATATGTGTGTACACATGCTAGCATGCATACCTACATGCATAATAATATACAAACATTTGCACATACCTACCTACCTACAGTTACATGCCTACCCACGTACCTACCTACATGCCTGCATGCATGCATACATGCATACCAATACCTGCATGTTGAGGTAACTGCAGTTTGTGAGCACCGATTGCGCCCTCCAAGTTGAAGGACACGGAAACTATTGTCCGAAAGGTCGGTGGCAGCTGTCGGCTTAAGGGCTAGTTGCATATTCATGAGAGCTACAATGCACGCAGGCATGTGTATATTTTATATACATACACGTACATACATACATAGAGACAAACAGGCATACATACATACATATATATATATGTATATGAATATATGTACATACAATTGTATGTACTAGCTCGATCTAGCTCGTACAGTTTGATCTCAATCCTGCTGTTTTGGAAAATTAGGGTGCTCAAGCTTTACCCGTGACACGCTGCGGCCTGGATTTCCTGGCTTCTGTTACTTTTGCTGTGTTGAGTTGCTGTGGCTTTGTATTCTTTGGTGTCAAGACAAGTTGCCTTACGGTCTTGCTTCTAACTAGAAGCCCAATTTCCAGCAGATTGGTGAGGGTGATTTCGGACGCCAGCCGAGCCCTAGCCGCGCCAGATCACAAAGGCTCAAGAAACCGCCGGAACTCAGGATCCTGCCCACCGAGAACTTCGAGACGCTGCCGGCACTTCGGGTCTCGGGATCTTGGCGCCGAGCCTGCAAGAGCTGCAACATGTAGGCCTTTGTTGTTTTTTTCAGGTGCTTCGGGTTGCAGATGGGGCCGCGATAGAGCATGTATGCTCGGCTGCTTGTGCGAAGTCTTTAAAGGTTTCCCAGCTCCTTTTCAATGAAGAAGGTGCATTTGCCGGTCATGATGAAACTCGTTTTAACTTATTGAAAGGCTTAGGGACTTAGAGCCGAGAATAACCTCCAGCTGTTGTCATTGTCCACTCGATACCGACCTACCGACTTCTGGTAAGATCAACGGGCCATTTTGCAGCCGTTGGAACCTGCATCGCCACAACCTGCGGCCCTTCACCATCAGCATTGCAGTTGCAGCCCAGATGTGCACCCCATGCACTTCACCTTTGATATCTCCATTTGATACGATGACTGAGCTTGTTCTACTTGTCTGTCTCCCCCCTCCTCCTTCAAGCCTAAACCCACTGGCCCTGCTGATGAACCTGTGCACTCAGACGCCTCGCCCGGATTGCCCAAGCTGTGAGAGTCGAAACCCACCTATAGTCTCCATTGTAGTTTCTTTTTTGTTTAACATTTTTATGTTTTGAATCCTACAAGGTAACCCCAAAAAACGAACTACAATGGACACAATAGGCACGTTGCTCAAGCCAAGGTGCCTTTCACTTTCGGAGCCCTGCGACCCGTCACGGCATTTGTCGCATGACAGGGCGGGTCTTGAGTCCGACAATACATGTTAGGGTGTATAGGGTTTAGGGCTTTAGGGCTTATAGGGGTTAATACATGTTCAGTAGACAGAGGAACCCAAGTGCAGTTTTCGTAGGATGTTTGCTAGAAGTAGTGCTATCGGGTTGAGGATGGTGGTTGCACCCCGTAGTTCACCATGTGGTTGGTTGTCAGAGCCCTTGCCTGCTCCTTTTTGGATCACGATGGTGAAGACGGTGATGACGAAGCAGCAAAGCATGTTCCTGATTTCGGATTGTCATTAGGAGCACAGATACACTTTACGAAACTCGTCCTTCGTATGCTACTAAAAACTTCAACCGTCGTGTTCAAGCTTTCGCACAGGCCAGGCAGGTCGGGCTGTGGTGCTGAGGCAAGTCGGTACTGCGCCAATGCTTGACGATCGACCCAATCTGGAGACCTGCTGCGACGACCGTTATGCTGCATGAGCCTTGCCGTGGTTTGGCAGTTTGCTGCACCTCCTGTTCACAGAACGACTATGGTTATATCATATTGCATCAAGTATAGGTCATGCATGGTCATGCGCTTGACCTGGGAAATCGAAGTCGTTTGCTCAGGAGTGGTTCTGGATGCAGTAAGATGCCGCGCAGCAGCAGCGGAAGTGGAAGGGGGAGCTGGGGAGCTGGGCTGGGAAACGGATCTAGAGTTGGACATTCCAGCCGTGTTGTTTGCTGCTACAGTGTGCTCCAGTACGGAAGGTTGTAAAGGGCGTCGAGCCTACTGGCCTGATGAACTTCGATTGGGATCAAGTAGAATAAGCTTTGTTTAGGTTGGATTTCTTTTAAAGTCTGGCTTTTGGGGTGAAGGGTTACTGCACGCTCAAGCTCGCACATCTGTCCTCTGCACCCAAATCACCCAAACCGGAAAAACCCGGGTGCTTGCATTCAGAGTGCTTGGCCCAAGAGGTCCCGCCAGATGATCGCCTGAAAGGACCGCAGCAATAGGGGGAAGTGGGGGCTGTTGGGTTCGGGATCCAGGGCCAGTCAGCCGGCTTGACGGCAGTACTGGCCTGAATCAAAGGGCTGAACGAGCGGTTCTATGCAAAGGCTTCAGAGTTTGCTTCTAGTTGGAAGGAAGGTTTTGTGAGCCTGGCGGGCAAGAGGCAAAATCTAGCGTGAGCATCGAATATATCATGCGATGATACGTCGGTAGCGTACTTGAGGCCGCACAGGCTCGACAGTTTGGAGGCGTAAGACTTAGACATAAGATGTTCAACGTTGTTGAACACAACCTTAAGCCCAGCAGTACGCCAAGGACCCAATGATATGATCAGCGCTATGGTATGCAACTGTAGCATCAAGTTCGAGTACATCCTGTAACCCAGGAGTGCACATACAAGCATAGACCATACAAAGAGAGTAGAGTAGGTCAGTGCTGTACCTACCTTAATTGCTTCCTCATGGTCGTCTAGATGTAGCTGTGGCCGTGTGATGCGCCGACTTGAACAAAAGACTCCGGGTATCGACTTCAGTTTCC
Source organism: Symbiodinium sp. clade A Y106 (assembly GCA_003297005.1). Taxonomy (NCBI): domain Eukaryota; class Dinophyceae; order Suessiales; family Symbiodiniaceae; genus Symbiodinium; species Symbiodinium sp. clade A. The sequence goes on along the minus strand of BGNK01000755.1, from coordinate 108,127 downwards.
AGGCCCCGGTACACGTGAGCGTGTACATGGTGAGCAGACAAAGACTGACCTGACAGCAAAAAATAAGTGTTTTGCGGTCGCGCTTCTTCGCAGTCGCTGAACAGATCCTCATGCTTTCGCCCAGGCTTGGTTCTGCAAAGAACCACTCATTAAGACTGCTTTGAACACAATCTTGTGGGCAGAGCACACACTTGCGAATTTGGCGCAGCAGCAGCCGATCGCATAGCATAAGGCAATTTGTACATATCGGAGAACCCCAACTGCTCGCCAGCAGACTTCTGTTGCATAGGTCACTATAACGATATGTCCTCACTCACTGAGTGGTTGGGGTCCCATGCATCGGCACAATAGGCCGTTCGGCACTGAGTAGTAGGGCAAAGAAGTCCTGCATTTCATGCTACCATCTGCCGGCTGGAGCTTCGCTGGCATAAAACCATGTCTTGACGCCGCCGTGATGCTGTGAATATGCCACGAGAACCTCCTCGACCTGGTGCACACAGCTTGCCAACGGCTGTCGCTTTAGAGCCATCTGAAAAAGGGCTTCAGTCTTGAGCTGCACGACCCCAGGGCCGCAGACAGGGTCATGTGCTTGCTTGCTGAAGTGGAGTGAATCGCGGGGCTACGTGTGCACATCTTATACCCGCATCGGAGGAGTGGACTTTGAAATCAGGTGCTGCAAGCGACTGCAGCGTCCGAGTTGTGGTGAGCTCTTGATATCAACCAAATGACTTCACTCGGTGACGAACGGAAGCAAGGTGTGCTTGTCTGTTGGAATCCCAAATTCGAAACCACATGCTGAATCCGGACTCAGCTGTAAATTATGTCCGACTTTGGCGCATGATAAACAGCAAGGTTATGATCTAGATGTAACAGGGAAGTGCGCGTCTGCGATGGAATCATCACCTGTCACAGCCAGGCAGCCCAACGACTGGCAGAAGGCATAGCATGCTGCAGATGATGCAAGCGGCGACATATGAGGAGGTCCGCGGCGCTCGGTTCTAGGTTCTAGGCCGAAAAAGTTGCACAGGTAGGAAGGCCGAAACGGAAATCTTTTGCCGAAGTGACCGATCCGTCCTGCCAGCTCTATCGGCACACACGGCCGTGGCATATCTTGAAATTTCAGTTCCGAGAACCCTAAATCATGCTGCAAGTGCTTGAAGGTCAACGTAGTTGCTCATGACACGCTTCAACTGTGCCTCTAACCCAGGCAGTCTTGGACCAAATATGTCCTTGACTTGAGGTACACGTCTACAGCGAGCTATTAAGGTTCATCCAGGTGTCAGCGTTCCCCCAAGAGACTTTTACGACAGGGTGGTGCACCGGAGTCCATCTTGGCGCTGCAGGCAGACCGGCCCATGGGGTTTAGCCTTAATGATTAGATGAGGGTTTTGGGGGTTCCTGATTATACTTAACTATAGTATAATATACCTCCAAACCCTATTCTAAAGATTAGACTCGAAGAGCTCGTAATCCCTGCCATAGCTAATCAGTGCTGATCCCAAGGAGGTTACTGTACACTGTCAGGGTAGCACTTTTCTCTTCGAGACCGATTGTGGTCTGGTTTGTGTGATGCTAGTCAAGATGCTGCTCGTCACCGTCGAGTCAAGTAGAGTCGTTGCATGTCGTTGTTGGATCCCTGGTCAAGAACATCAGTCGCAGCAGTCATAGTCAGTAGGCCCAAGGTTCTGAAGCATATACATCCAAGAGACAAACTAGACAGCCAGGGACGGGCAAGCCAATATAGACACACATACAACTCCCGTTTCGTTACCACATATATTACGTTACCAGTGTAAGAAATTTGCCCTCGAATTGAAAAGTAGCGAAGTGAGACGATGAAAATTACGAAATAAAGTCGATGCATGTGTACATGCATTTCGGTAGCATAGACTCGGCTCGGCCTTGACATAGCATCCAACACCTTCTCCAGGAAATCAGCGCCGCTGCCACCCAAGTTTCCGAGGCGGATCCGCTGATATACAGAGGGCACGATCCAGAAGCGAAGGAAGAGTTGGCATGCCATTGTTTCCGCCTTGGTTCAGGTTACAGGGATTGGGGGGGGGGGGGGAAACTGAGACTGCATTTGCTTCATTCATTGGGCTTTCAATACCTTGTCGTTACATGGAAAGGTGATGTCCAGCCTGCTGACGACAGCGGAGAGCATGTGCTCAAAAGCGTGCCGAGCTCAAGTTGTCAGCTGTATCGAAGAGATAATTTCACTCGTATCTTTGTGCCCACTTTGATGCTTCTTGGTTTGAGTGATGCTGCTTTTGCCTTGTTGTAGAAGCGCGCAGCATGTAGGTGATAACGTCTAGCTAGGTCTCGAGACAGAAGTGAGGGCTGTAGGGTTTTAGTTTGACCATGGCAGGAGGTGGATTCGCGGTGATGTTTGGTGATGCCATGCGCGTCCAGTGTACAGCAGTTTGTTGCATCCAAAGCTATCTTCCTGTGTCAAGCCTGTCAGTCTTTGAAGACCTGCGTCCAAACCATTGGGGTACTATAGGGGCCTAAATAATTACCTTACCAGTACTATGTTGGAGGCTCAAGATTAAAATTATAGTATAACGGGCCCCAAATCCATATTCTTAGTAGCCCCACTAATTTCGCGACACCCGCAATTGGAGTCTTCAGCCTAGGCATTGGGCCGTTGCCTCCGCACCATGGTCGGAGTCTACAGGTTAGGATGCGTAAAACAAAGTTTTTCCTCTGGGATTTGCCTGACATGCCTTTCTTGAGGCCACATGATTTCATCGAGGATGTGTTCTCCCTCAGAGAGATCGGGGCTGAAGCCACAAAGCCGTGACCTTATCTTCACCCAGAACACCAGCATCGCCATTTTCGGCATCAGCATGATCACCAACTTGAGCTGGCTACATCTTCGCCTGCAGAAACAAATAGCGCAAGCATCACTTTATCGTCATCGCAACCATCAACATCGGTCGCAACGCCGATCACGGCACAGTGGTTCTCACATGTCTCATAGTAAGAGTGATGACGTAGCATAATGACAGAACTGGTGCTAGCCCAGTAGGAGGAAGGTCAAAGTCTGAACCAGTAAAAGTAGTAAGTACAGGAAGTATAGTAACACCAGTCGTAGAGGTGGACGTTGTTTGCGCACCAGCAGGGGATTCGGCATCGGCGACAGTAAAGCTGATACAGCGTGTGCTCAGAAGAGCACTCCCAAACGCAACGTCATAGCAGCGAAAGTATATCTAAGCAACCAGCTCCATTGAGTAAACCCCATCGCACGGTAACCATGCTACCGGATGTAGATGCTGTTCTTTGTTGCGTGACAGTGCTGCTTGTGATGACGACGATGATGATGATGGGTGATGATGATAGTCATGGTAATGGACGTGCTGAATGGGGATGGTGATAATGATGATGATGCCGACGATCGTGATGTTCATCGTGTTGTTCAGACCATATATGGGTTCGGGGTTCATGGATTGAGACAGCCCAGCTTCAGGGCTGTAACACTGGACATGTTGTCGGATTTTGGATGGGGGCTCGGCATAATTGCCCACGAACATCCGGACAGCTCCCTTTGAACTAACCCAAGGATATGCGTTGTTGCCGGTGGGGAGCCATCGACGTGAAAACACGCTTGTCAGAGGGATTAGGTGTATAATTGTTTAAGAATGTGCCTGGCTGCAGAAGGCATAGACCTCACGAACCGTGCAGTGGCGCAGTCAGGGTTGATTGTCCAAACACACACACATGCAGATTCATCCACATTTGTGTTAAGGGCACGGTACTGCAGTGTGGGCGTGTGCATGTATGTATGTATGTATGTATGTATGTATGTCTGCATGTATGCGTGTATGTATGTATGTATGTATGTACTCGTAACACAATGGTATGGGGGGGTTGTGTGGTATGGCGTGGTGATATCAGATGTCTATTGCATCATGCTGTGTTTTGTTGTTTTATGTTCTGCACAGTTCCGTTATGTGTTTCATGGTGTACCAGGCCATGTTACGCCATTGTATGCCATGCTGTTCAATTTCATGGTATGTAATGTTACTACGCTGTGCTATGTCAAATGCTCATGTACATGTTAAAGCGAATGCCCATCTTGAAGTTAATCTCAGACCATGTACAGTAGAAGCCAAAAAGTTGGAAGCCCCATAGCCTCCATCCTTAAGAGTAATGTATAGGGAATCCCAGCACTATTTGGCCTTAGTCCGGTTTCCAACTTTATGGGGTTTACTGTAAACCTATCTAATGTTATTGTCGGCTTGCAGGGTGACGACGACTCTCGCGGAGCCTGTGCCGCCCGCCACAGAGGCCTCGAGAACACCACAAGACAGGATGAAGAACTTCCGGGTTGCCGATGGTACCCCAATGCTCCTAAATCATTATCCATACTATTTTGGGGGCTCCTTATTATAATTATAGTATTATAGTATAAGTATAATGGGCACCAAGACCCTATTCTAATTTAATATCTTTAAACCCAAACCACGGTGTAGCCCTTTAGAGCATCAGGGTTGAGGGTTAGGCATTCAGAAGCGGAGACTTCATGCTGACTGCTACAGAGCGCCCCTCATTTGGATGATAAAGGCAGGTTCTGATCTACTCCATGTGAGAAGTCTTGTTGTCCAGCCCGCTCCACTCGCAGCATTTTTCCGGTCTTTCCCTGTAGTGGAACGTGTATCTGATGCAGATGAACGAGGCTTGCCGTAGAACTGGGATCTCGGAAATGCTCAAGTCCATCCCATCGGCCCCAAATGCCAGAGCGAGGTCGACGAACTTACCGGGGCTGTCAGGGCCCGGCATACCACAAGCCCCAAACTTCAAGCCGAAAGCCGCAACCCCCAAGTCGACCAACTACCGGCCGCAAACGCCATAAACCTTCGCAGGTGACCTACACCGACACCACCCTCGCCGGCACCTCAGAAAACTGGAGTTACTTGGGTTTAGGGTGAAAGCCGATCTCGTAGCAGCTGAGTAGGCGTAGGCAGCCTTCAAAGCAGGTTTGTTGGTTCATCGAGCGTGATCTTTTCAGCCGGGAATCGACTAGGGTTTTGCAGTTGGGCACAGCGGTACTCCAGCCAAGCGGTATAGATGCGGCGGCCGATGCTTTCTCAATCTTGTAACTCTGCGATTGCAAATCCCGCGGCCCTATTCCATGTATTGAGGCCCCATACACTTGAATATACCTCCGAAACCAACCTGTTCAAATTATGCAGGCCCTCACCCTTATATGAGGGTAACTCCAACTGCCTGGAGTCCTAGGAGAGGGCTCGCCGGTTGGCATCGTTGACCTATGAGCTCATTGAGGACTGGACCGGATGCATATACAAATGCATGTATATACACACAAACTCATCGTGCTTTTTTGCTCACCTTTAATGTACAAATACATAGGTATACCTATAGGTATTGATAGATAGATGGTAATGCCAGTAATAGATGAATAAAAAGTGCTGCCTGCCAACTACAGGTGGCGACGATTGAAGATGATGTTTGGGGAACCTTTGGAAGTTTAGTTGTACATGCTTCGACGAAAAAGATGTGGATGGCTTACAATTTGCGCCAGGTTGACCAGACGGGGTCTCAGACCTTCAACGCACGGAGGACAGTAAATCATAGCAGCGGCATTTGTCAACACTAGTAGCAGTAAGACCTAAGAGAAATATACATATCGAATAGTGAGTGATATCCGTTTCTGCAAGATCACATGACCAAAGATGCATCCGGTTGGGAGGATATCGAGCTCGCTACCGACTACTGTGGCGACGGTGCGGGGCCTGTCACGATCTCCAGCATCCCCAACGAATCGCGAGATGTGGGATTCAAGCCCAAGGCTTTCGGTTTTCAAGGCTGAGGGCCCGATCTTGCAAGCGGATGCAAGCCTCCGTGCGTTGATTTGCAGGCCATGGTAGTCATCAGTATTGCTGCCACAGCCAAATCTGTAGAGATGATGGAATTTTCGCAATGCTCCCCGTGCGCACCTCAGCCTTGAAACTGTGCTACGTGGGCAGGTTGATGGCAAGCGGCCTGCCAGACTCCTCCAACCCTGGTCGTTGGCATAGCAGGCCATAGAGCCCTAGCCACTCGCGAATCTCGAACCTCGTTGAAGCACCGGCACTGAAACCAACACTGAACCTCTCCAACCCTTAAAAAGCCCCAAGCCATCATAAACACCGCAGTTGCCTTCCCCTGAATTATAGAAGCTTCACCAAGCATAGCCTTGACCCAAACACTAAGCCCTCGGGCCATCCATTCGCTTTCGAAGTCAAGGTCACGCCCTCGCTCAACAGGAGGCCGAGGCAACGTCCTTAAGAGACCTTGGAATTCATGTTTTGGGATGTTGTTCGGCTTCAGAATTCTTCAGGGTATGGTAAAGAGTACGTAGGATTTTGAGTTCGGGGTTTGGGGTGTAGGAAGCTAGGACTGTGGTTTTAGGATGTAGGGCAGAAGCGTTTTGTTGTTCGGTTGTAGAAGCTGCGACTAGGAGTTGGATCACCGGGGCAGGGGTTGGGAGATGGGTTTCAAGATGTCGGTGCAACACACCTGCGGAGCGTTATTGCTGATGGGTGGGGGCAGTATGCACAGGCACCGGGGGCGCAGGCTTCGCACGTCGGCATCATATTGGCCTTGAGTTCCTGTTGATTTTCCTTTCAGTTGTGCAGGGCCTGGTCCTTCCCTTCTTTCCGTCAATTTGTCGGAGACGGGGCACAGGGTTGCCAATGGATTTGTGGGTGTCTGACTTCATAAATCCAAACCGCGGTCCCAAATCGAAACCGGAGTGTGGCAACTTCTCGCACGTACAGCGGCATTGAAAAGGATCTTTCATGGTTGTTTTGCTCTAGCTGTCTTATGAGCTCCTTTATGAAGCCGTAAACTGGAGAAAACGTCAGGGGCTTGAAAGGGCCACCCTACAAAAAACCCGAATCACTACATCAATTTGATACGGCTGCATAAACACCTCGCAAAATTGCAGTACCTCTAGATCCCTGCAAAACCTTTACAGCCCAGAAAACCCGGTCACATCCACAAGCACAGAAGGCATGGAACATCGTACCGGAAACCTTAATGAAGTCTTGTTCTCGTCGTAAAAAGATATCAAAATGCCTTGCTAGGGCTGCTAGGGGCAACAGGTAGAGGTAGGTGTCTTTTCTGCGTCGACAAGCTTTGGGCACGGCCGCACGCACAAATTCATGTTAGCATCATCACTTGGATTCTCCTGTTCTTCGAGTTTCTGAGGGTTTCAACATCACGGTCTAGGTTGAGTTGCTGTCGGTTCCAGTCAATCCGGCGAGGGCAGTGCCTGGAATCACAGGAATTTCCCCAAGCCCCGTTTCTTGGTGCAGGTCGAGCTGTTGCATGACGTCTCCTCGACCACGGAAAGGGTCATAGAACAGATGGACAGGCCTCGAAGCCTAAACCCTAAACCGTGGGTGGGCTCGTGTAGGGTCTTATGTGTTAGATTTTGTTGGTTGGTTTGGAGAGAGGTTTACGGCTACGTAGATATGATGTTCCATAGAATCCAATTGTGTGGCTTCGGGCGAGTCATGTTGGCCTTCTGTCTTGGTGATGACTCTATGTACATTGCAGCTTCGAGCGGCCTGATAGCAAGATTATGTCAAGGCGCTCTAACCCAATGTAGGGCCCTGAAACATCTACTTTATATGTATTTCAATCGTGGTTATACAAATGTATGTATGAGGCATCTAATTCTTACGCATATACACACTGTGATTTTGCTTCACCATATTCTACTTCTTTTCATGCAACGCCCGTATACTAAACCCAGGGCTACCTGCCTCAGGGTCTCTAGTCCTAGCCAGCAGTCGGTTGCTATTTCCGCATGTCCCCGCCAGAGCTCCGAGCCCTAGCAAGTCTTTTTTCCGGATGCTGGGCTACTCAAACATGCAGCTTTCACCTGAATTATTTTAGGCTTGCTTAAACTATGTAGCATAATTCTCGCATAATATAGGATGACATGATGTAACCATATTGTTGCACGTGTCCCCGGACATGGAGGCCCGGAAGCTTAGGCTTGAACGCCATGACGTTGAGAAGCGTGCGACACTACTATATAAAGACCCCCGTCCGCTTCCCCCCAACTCCACCACAACCAAACCCCAGGGCTCCAGTTACCTAAAATTTAATGAATGTTCGTATTATATTTAAATGTAGGTTACGGGGGTAATGTGGTCTCCTGATTAGTAAACCCCCCAAACAACCCACATGATATGATGTAAGCGTTATAGTAACCTACTACTTTTAGGCAACTGGAGCCCTAGGGAAACCGTGAGAAGGCTGCAAGGGGAGAGCTGGGCCGTCTCCTGCTCAGCGTGAGGACTGCGGGATTGGGCTCAAGTCGCACAAGCCAAAACAAGGGCTTAATTGAGTAAGGTAGGGGCCTAATAAATAGTTCCCGAGACAATTTTGGGGGTTTCCTTATTATAGTTATAGTATAATATCCCCCACACACCCTATTCAGTAAGCAGCTGCCGACCACTGTAAGCAGTTGCTGCATCAGACCCTGGAGCCGTGAACCCTCCGCAGAGATCCAGTTGCCACGGTGACATGCTGGGTGGCTCCCGAGTCAGAGCCCATGATAAGAGTAAGCAAACTCTGACAACTTGGCTCTTCTGTCGCGGGCCTGGGCTTCCTTAGTGTCTGGAATGCTCGCGTGGCTGAGGTTGGCGTGCTCGCTTTGATCCATCAGGAGATGGAAGGCCCTGCTGTGGGAGAGTACCAGAGAGGAAGAGGGGAGGGTGAGACAGGGAAGGGGTGAGAGCACCGACTCGATGATCAGAATCATACCTACTATATACGTTCGAAGCAATAGTGGGCCATCTTTGCCAGGATCCGGAACGGACGGTGACTGCCCAAGCGGTGCCGTCTGTGCGCTGTTCCGGGCTTTCCGGATAGGAGTCGAGGCTCATCGTTGTTCGAACGAACCGTATGACAGCGGCTGCTCATAACATCCCACAGCTTCTCTAGTCGTGATACCGAAGAGCCGTGGATTGGAATGCTGGCGAATGCAGCCAAGGTGAAGACACAAAAGAAGACGAGGCCAGTGGTTGTCCGCGGGACCGTGCACAAGCGGCAAGTCTTGCACGAACAGACTCCCCGACTCCACGCCCCAAATGCAAGAGAAAAGCCTCTTCACCCTCCAAGCGCGGGTTCCAAGCAACGATGGCCACACAAGGCTCCAAAAGCCCCAGTTATGTGCGGACGGTTTGACATTTCAGGAGGTTTGCCTGTTTGGGACTATTGCCAACCCCAAACCCTACAAGGCCTCAAACCCCCAAACTCTATAATGTAGGCCTCAATACTTACCTATATGATTTTTGGGGTTTATTTTATAATTATAGTATAACGTACCCCAAAACCCTATTCTAAATATTAAGGCCCCTATATCATAGAACCCTACCATAGATCCCTGATACCCCTTTAAAGGAACCCTTTAAAGGAACCTTATTCTAGTTATTAAGGCCCCTATTGTAAGCCCTGGGGCAGTGTTTGGTGTCAGGCCGCGCTGGCTGCCGTGATGGCGCAAGACGCCCAGGTCCTCGACGGTCAGGCGCCTTGGAGAGAACATTGGGGTCCGCAGCCCCACGTGACGATGATGGTGGGCTTTTGGTATTCCTGCTGCTGCTGTTGTTGCGACTACCGCCATCCTTGTATAGTATAGCATAGTACATAGATTCACGTGCTATTCCTATGATTACGATAACGTTCTCACAGTCATTCTCCCCATGGAAATTTAAAGCAAAGTATCCTTCTGTGGGCATGCGCCCGACAGAACTTAGAACTCTTAAAGGAATCCTTGTGTCCTGACACTTGTGTTGCAACACGTCCGAGTTCAAGCCGGCGTATTGAAGCTGACGCCCCGTGCTGCTTCGTTCATTCAAAAAACCATCAACGACACTTATCTGAGAAAAATGAATCCGTGGACGGTGACTCTGCGGATCGTCACCACCCGCACTCCCTTCGACTCGATGACACAAGAGGGGAAGGGCACGGAATGTTTCTTGCTGAAATTGAAGGAATAGAATCGGAGCTCCAGGTCATAGTTAAGTTGCAAGCTTTCCTGTGCAGCTGTCGTGCTCGCTCCTTGTGCTGTTCATCACAGGAGAATCAATCGCCCATCGTTAGCCCTGCAGCACTGCGTGCACTGAATTCCTGCCTGTTTGCAGGACCCGCGCATTGCGCTGATGCGCAAGCCTCAGTGCGTGTTCAAGCAAGTTGCAAAAGCTTCCTTGGTGAAGACTCAGTGAAGACTAAAATCAGGAAGGACTAGGAGAGACACCGTGGCATGATCATGCCTTCGGACTGCGACGACGACGACGGCGAATATGAACACAAGCGACCAGAGACGGTTGTCAATATCGAGTATGAGCATGACGACAGACTTTGTATCTGCAAATTTTGGGATCTGCTTCTTCGCTCCAGGTTAAAGCGGACGCTCGCACGAGTTCGTGGAGAGTCCAATGGGTTTGACGAAGCAGAGGTGCCTCGCTCACTTTTGTGAGATGTGAGAGGCAAATGTGTCGGCTCGACCTGGTGAAACAATTCTGTCCATTGCGCCTGCATCGATCTAGAGCTGTGTCAGCTTGCAGGAGCCTCCTTCACCTGAGCAGTCTGTACACTAGTTGCTGTGCTATGAAGGTTCTGAAGCATGCCTCCACTTATCAAGCTCCCCTGCGCAGAAAGAAGACCTCCATGCCTCCTTCCTCCGGTTCAAGGCAGGGGACTGAATCCGCGCTAGCTATCTTGGCAGCCGAATTCTCTGTCGTGGCCGGTAGGTCCGGATGGGATCGTCAGTTCACAGCTTTGACTGGATCTCGTGATGGTTTGTTATGGGAACTTTGTGGCCTTGTACCAAACTTTAAGGAGTTTGCAGGCCATGCGGTTGTCTGCAATGTAGCACTCCGAAGTACCGAATTGCAGCTTCCCCAGTCTAGCAAGCCTTCGTCGAGATCAAGACCTGACAGGTGCCTGCATCTGCAGATATCCACAAGGCTGGAAATCTGGCATGCGAGACACGAGGAAGTCCGCCACTCTCCGTCACTTCCCCCTCCCAGATCCTGGAAGTTGTGGGTTTGAGACTAGCTCGCCCTCAAACATGCCTAAACGCAGTGCATCCTTGTTCAGTTCAAATTGTGAAGGATGATCTGGACGCGCTGCTGAACTTCATCGGCCGCTGGGTTCCACCCGAGGCGATGCAGAAGCAAGCTGACAACGTTGTGCCGCATTGCTGTCTCTGTTGTTGCTGCGTAAGAAGAGAATGTGGACTCCTAAAGCCTCACCGCAACGAAGACTTGCACCCGACATCCACCGGCTCGTGCTTGAGTTTCGTGTTTCGGTTCCGGACATGACTATCGCTTCTGCTTTGCCTTCTAAGGTTGTGCTCTCAACCAGCAGTAGGTTCCGCTACTTATCAGCCGGCTGGTGCAGGAAGCGATCACCGACATGGCCAGGAAGGCTGCGCACTGTTGGCATGCAACCTGCTGCAACCTGCGTCTCAATCCTGAGTGGCTACGCAGTTTCAACTAGTAGGTCGCTTGGTGCCACGTGCCAGCATGTCCCAAAGCAGTCAGGAGCAGCTTCCCCAAATACAGCAGATTGTGCCGCGTGAACAGCAATCTCGGGCCATAACTATTTTCCTTCCGTGAGTTCTGGCGAACACAAACTAGACCGCTACTAGCTACACACAGTTTCGAGAAGTCTTCTGCGCCAGATCACGATGTACGACTACATGGACTTCGACGAGTTCCTCCAGTTCATGACTCACTATGATGCAAGGCACCCAGGCGATGCTGAGTCGAGTTCTCAATCCAAGGAGTGATTTCGTGAGCCCAACCAGACTGGCTGCATGCTGGTTTTATGCATTGTGAGCTCCCGCCGATGAGGAGGAGCAGTGTTCTTTCGGTGCTTGGGTCAGGTCATGATGGGTCAATCCTTGTCTTTGCATGTCGGCTGTCATGTGCCAAAGGGAGGCTGCTTGAGACTGAGGAGTTTGAACGCGCTGAACAAGAGCGGATCTTCAAAAAGTACGACCAGGTTCCACCTGCAGCACATGTCATGCTTGACTCGACCGTTAGGTTTGAGGAGCACGCGGTCTGTTCAAAGCTAACCACGGCATCCCCTGCAGATTCAACGAGCCTCACAACAAGTAGTTTGACCGTTTATATGACGAGGTTCATAAGTCCGGAAACTGGCCATGCTGTCACGACTCGCTTGCTGCTTGGAGGACGGTTCTGGAAATATTTCGGCACGCGCCTCAGCATTTAGCTCATGCCGCTACTTCATGCATCACGCATGTAAGGCTTACCAATCCTGATTTCGGTTTGAGCTGAGCTGGTAGAAAAGACGTAAAAGAAGAAGGTAACTTCCAAATCCTCGCCATTCCCCGGGCAGTTCATGGCATGGCGAGTAGCATGAGTCGTGTAGCGCAAGACCCTATTCCAACAGCACCGGCAGCACCATTATCACCATAACACCACCGCCACCACCACTACCACCAGCATTACCTTCGAGGACCGACAGGCGATGACTACTCCTCTTTCTACCATGTGATACGCTGCCTGACTTCGACGCAGTCGACGCAGTGTATATTGTCCCGCTGGACGAGGAACTTGCATTCATGTGCACCGAATGGTGTAAGCTTCTCGCCTACTGTCCCTCGTCACTAGCCTCACATTGCTCAGATTGCCGAGCTTCGCGCACTGTTGCAAGAGCCCCAGCGTGACATGGTACTATTTGAGGTTAAGTTGGTTAATCGGGATTGCAGTTTCATGTTCTCATGTTCGTGCCGGTGCACTAAGAGGTTGAGAGCGGTAGCAGCAGCACGTAACCCGTGTCTCTTAGACCCCGTTCTGAGCCGTTGGGCTTTCAGCAAATGACGTGAATGAGCTGGTTACTAGAATTAGTATTGGCGTTGTGGCAGTGTTTGTCACATGAAGCATTGCTACCAAGACTACCAAATGTGAACATGGCTTCCAACCAAGTAAGCAGCATGTCGATGATGGTGGTGGTCGAGCCGTACTGGAGCAATTGTAGATTTATAACGACAACGAAGCAAGCTTTGTCTTTCCTACTGCCGCAGCAGCTGCCAACACCACAACCACCGGCATCAGCAACAGCTGCATCCTTGAACCCCTGTTCACTCTGAGCGTGAGTTGGCCCTAAATACAACAGGTGCAGACCCTGATATAGGGGCTTTCATGGCCTGCATAACGACTGAACTAGTATCCCCTTATAGTCATAGTCCCTGTATTACTATGACAAACTAGTCAAACTCTTCAGGCGTCTACAGCAACCCTTGAAAGATAAAGCCATGGCCGGAAAGCGGAAGAAGTGTCGACAGTCAAGCAATCCGGCACCCGCCAATGGCACCCGGCCTCTCGACTGTTCGGGGCTTCTTGACTTTGGGTGTGCGCTTAATTGCGGTCAAGGGCCATAGCGGTGCGCTCCATTCCAAGCCGGATGAAGCTTTTGCCATCTACTCTTATAAGTCGGAATGCCCCAAGCTGCCTTGAATCTTGACTCCCAGTTGCGGCCCGATGTACTGCAACACCCAGTGGCAAGTTCCAGAGGGCAGAATCTGTCCTACGGTCGCAGACGTTGTAGTCAGTTACAAGATGTAGTCAGGCGTCTATGAGGAACTGTCATGGAAGCATCGCAAGAGCCCAGTCCGCAGATGGCCAGGAAATGCAGAAAGTCGCACACGAGTTTCGATGCGGGATTCTTGGCTCATGTTGAGATTTGACGTCCTCAGGATGGAGAGAGTGGTAATTTGCTGTGTCGGTCTCAGGATATGCAAACCCTAGGCAAAAAGAACGTGCATCTGAATTCGCCCAATTCAACAACGATTTGGGATGTCTCGTGCAAGCCATCTGCCTCGAGCTGTGCTGATCGTGCGTACGTACTCGGCTTTGAATGGACGTCTGGTGAGCCAACGACCACTTCGAGAATGGTGATGGTAGTGGTGAGGAGGAAGATGACAGGGATGAGGTGTGTTGCTGAGGCTGGTGATGATGATGATAGCATATGATAGCGGTGATGACGATTGTTATGATTATGATGATGACGATGATGACCATGGCGATGACCATCATCATGATCATGGTCATGATGGCGATGACACGGATGGGTCGTGCCGAGGGTAAAGACCATGTCCATGCTCGTTCGGATGATGATCATGCCAATCGTATATCATCATAATGATGGTCATGTGGAGTGGTGTTACTGTTAATGTTGATAGTGATGATTTCGAGGGAGACACCACAGACAATGATGTTGGTGGTTATGTTGATGCCATAATCAGTAATCAGTATATGACATGCCAGGCATGGAGTAGCTGCCGAGGTTTGTCTTCTCTTCTTGGCAGTGCCATTGGGGTCGAGGAGTTTCGGCAAAGCTTCTTCGAGCAGAGACCGCTGCACATTCAGCGTGCCGGGAGCCTCTGCAATGGAAATATTCCCACGTTTAGGGTTTAGGGTTTAAGGGTTTAAGGGTTTAGGGTGTATAGGGTTTAGGGAGCTCCGGTTTCAGGGAGACGGGGATGTTGCAGCTGGGGACCTGGCCTTGGATGGCCCCGGGTTTTGAAGCTTTCATGCTCGGTAGGACGGAAGCTGTCGATCCGATGTCGTTTGGTCCAAGACTCTCCAGCTCTGTCTTATCCCGCTTGATCTGAAGCACCATGGCCGACCAGGACATCGCACGCTCCTGGCTGAGAAGTTTCTCCCTGGCCTTAGAAACCCGCGACTACGAAGGGCTCTCAGAGCTTTTTGCTGAGGGTTGCGCATGGCGAGATCTGCTGTCGTTCACTTGGGACATCCAGACTATGGAAGGCAAAATACCGATCCTCGAAATGGTGTCATCCGTTCTGGACCGTGTGAAGCCACACAGTTTGGTCCTGTCAGGAGCGACCGATGCAGATGGGATCGTCACGGCTCAGTTCGCGTTCCAGACGGCCTGCGCCAGCTGCATCGGGCAGGTGAAGCTTCGAAAAGGCCTGTGCTGGACATTGCTGACCGCTGCCCAAGCACTCCATGGGCACGAAGAAAAGCGGGGGCTCTCGAGGGATCTGGGTGGCCATCCGAAGGCCATGCGGCGAGGTGCATTGCAGCCAGCATGCGCAGAGCCAGAGCCCTTTGTAGTGATCGTCGGGGGCAGTCAATGTGGGGTGACTTTGGGGGCCCGGCTGAAGCAGCTTGGAGTGCCCTGCATTGTCCTTGAGCAGAACGAACGCCCGGGGGATGCTTGGCGCCACCGCTACGACTCCTTGCGCCTGCATTTCCAAGTCTCGTACTGTGAGTTCCCTTACCTGCCCTTCCCAGATCATTGGCCAAAGTACCTCACAAAGGACCAGATGGCAGATTGGATCGACATTTATGCCAACTTGATGAATGTTGATGTCTGGACCCGCTCCCGCTGCGTGAAAGCGGAGTGGGACGAGGTGAAGAGCAGTTGGACCGTGCATGTTGAGAAGGACGGCACGCGTCTGCGGCTACAGCCTCGACACCTTGTCATCGCAACAGGCCTGAATGGCACTGCCTACACCCCGAAACTCCAGAATCAGGAGACATTTGCGGGAGTTACCATGCACTCCTCGCAGTATGTCTCAGGTGCATCCCAAGAAGGCAAGAAGGTCGTTGTTGTGGGATCTGGCACTTCGGCCCATGACATCTGCCAGGACTTGTGGGAGCACGGTGCAGATGTGACCATGATTCAGCGCAGTCCCACACCAATCGCCAAGGTCAGCACCCATCAGCGGATTTGCTTGCAACGGCTCTACTCAGAAGAAGCAAGAGCCGGTGGGATGTGTACGGAGGCCGCTGACTTGGAGTTTATGTCAACGCCTTATCGGCTTCTCTTGGAGAAGCAGCGAGGAGCCGCCGTCGAGCTCAGGGAGCAAGATGCTGATCTGCTGCAGCGACTGGAGAAGGTGGGCTTTCTCTTGGATTCAACTTCCACGAACACCTCGAACTATCTGTCGACCGGGTCGGGAACTTACTTGGACGTCGGTGCTTCAGAGCTCATTGCAGATGGCTTGATCAAGGTCAGGACTGGCAGTGCCGTAGCCTTTAGCGAATCTGCGGTGGTCACCGACGATGGGACCCATCTCAACGCCGACACTGTAGTCTTTGCCACGGGTTATGCACCGCTGTCGAAGCTCATCGCAGAACTTTTGGGGAAAGATGCGGCTGCACGCCTTGGCAGGATCTGGGGCTTGGGTACGGGCATCTCTGGAGATGAAGGACCTTGGGAGGGAGAGCTGCGGAACATGTGGAAAAGAACCAACGTGGAGGGTCTTTGGCTGCACGGCGGCAATCTTCTGCAAAATCGCATCTACTCCCTCTTCCTGGCCTTGCAGCTCAAGGCCCGATACGTGAACATCCCCACGCCTGTCTACAATGCCCGCAAGAAGGGCTTTGAGTTCCTCGGGGCTTGAGAACACTTGCTCTTGCTATATAGGCCCAGTTTTGTCTGGGGAGCCATGAACAGTGCAGTGTACAGTTGTAAAGAGCACTTGCGGCTTTTCTAAGGTTGAGGCCACTGTACAGCCTGGGGCTCCAGGAAGACTGCACATCCAGAGTGCAGAAGATGTTGATCTTTTGGTTCCGGCTCGCTTCCTTGCGGCGCATGAAATCAATAGCCGTGCACATCGCACAAAAGCTGTGGAATTGCCGCTCTATGCTTGCTGCTCTCACAGTGCTCCTCCATCTCTTCGCCAATGCTTGCATCGTCGTAGCCCCCGGGACCGAGACCCTCAGTTTATATGGCTCTGTGTTATCGACATCACACCAGCCAAACGGCGCCTCATGCCACCATGGTCCCGCTGAATCGGTGCAGTAGAAGTTTTTGGATGACATGCGAAGGTGCTCAGAAGTATAGACCTTCCGTTGTGTCGTCGAGCCAACTTATAGGATCCTATGGCGAGCCCCCTGTCATGCGCGTGGCGTGTCTGAAGCGAACCTGCATTGTTGTGAAGCCCTGCAGCCTTTGACAATCAAGTCTCCTAGTCTAGCAGACACCGCTTGTGAGAATTTGCCGAGGAGCAACAAGTACTATGCGCAACTCGACGGAGTGTCAACTCCCGAAAGGCAGCAGCGGTCGTGGTTTGTGGTTGGGGGATGCGTTTCAGGATTCGGCACCTGGGCTGGCTGTTCCTTATAGACGTATGTCCACATCTGGCTGACTCTAGTCAGTCAAACCCTGTCGCTTCCATATGGATAGTTGTCAAAATTATGCTCGCTAATTTGTACCCGAAATATTCGGTGCCGTATTATATTAAGGACCCAAAAAGGGACCATAATTTTGACAACCACCCATATAGTTTGATAATTCACTGTCTTCGAAGCTCCAAGGGGCACGTGGCACAGGCTCTTCAAGCTCATGGAGGAGGGCGCCGTGCCCGTGTACCGAGTCAACATGTTTCGTTGCAAAGACGGTAGCAACAAGGACTGAGCCAGATTGAGCCGGCGTTGCATGGCGCTGCCGACAGCCCCCAACAGTAGATAGAAACGTTGGCCCAGAACCTATAAAAGGCCATTATTCTACATACCTTGGGGATCCAGGTACGCCTTATTATCCCACAACCTGAAACCACCCAGGCTTTCAAGCCGGATAAAGGTTTAGAGTTCTTTATTCCTAGGGCTCAAAATGGCCCAAAAGCATTATATAATGTGATCTTTAGGCCCAAAAGCCTTAACATATGAGTCCTTAGAGCCTTAGGGTATGGGAAGGGTCAGATGGAAGATCCCATGCCATGGCCCTTCGGCATGTCAGACAGGGCCCCAACTACGCAAGCTCCTGGCACTTCGTCCTGAAGGCTTTCACTTTGCTCGGTTTGGGCCTTTGGGTCCTTATGGGCTTAGGGTTTCGGGGAGAGCGGCAAACTACCAGGCGTCCTTGGGTGCAAGCGTGCCGTGAAGGGCTTCCAGGGTCCAACTTCCGGGCGAAGTAGCACGCCTGTTGCAAAAAAGGGTTTAGGGTGGGAATTGTGCTACCAAAAGGCGCAAATGGAAGGTTTGTTTGACCCCATCTGCCCAACAGCTCTGGCTGTCAACCTGGAGCCTCAGCGCACAGACATATACGACATCGCATGCAGCCCCCCCCGACCGGATGCAGCTCCAAAAAGTGACCCTCAGACAGGCTAAACGCTACGATTGCTGCGAAATTTTTCCAGAAAAAAATACTGAAAGACAGGATCCTTGTTATAAGAATCCCTGAATAGCATACCTGTACTTCCTGAAAACTTCAAAAAGGAGACTCCGAACCCACCGCCGACCTCAGCAGCGGATGTCCGGCGACTCTTTGCGGAAGGCGCCAACGAGCTACTCCAAGGGTTCCGTTTTTCTTCAAGGGGTTTAGGGTCTTGAAGGCTTGAAGGGCTTAGGGTGCAAGGACCTTAAAAGCTTGAACTAGAGATGTTGGGGCTGTCAGGGTTCAGGGTTTTTATAAAGGACCCTGGATTTAGGGGTTTCAGGGGCCCCTTTCCTGAGAAGTGGGGTGGTGCTGTCGAGTCGAGATACTCGCGAGCCGCCAGGGGCTGTGGTGCTTGGTTAAAACTAGATGTTTCAGGTTCACTATAAGTCATATTGTAAGGGTTACTACTAGGAGGACTCCAGTTTCATCGCTTTGTTTGCTGTGGCTGCTAATTTCAGGTATGTTCTCCAAGATCCTTTCTTGGTGCCCTGAGGCTGGAGCATCCAGTGGCTGCAACCGCAGCAGGAGACTGAAACCCGAGATCCGAATGCGTTATGAATATAAACATGTATGTATGTATATATATATATAATGTTTATATATATATATATATATATATATTATTATATAATACAACATATTTTCCCATTATATACTACAAGACCTTCGGGGTGTTGGGTTTTGAGCTCGGGAGGATCTTGCTTTTTAGGTGGAGGGTTTTTTGCGGCTTGCTGTTTGGAGGTTTGGGGCGCTAAAATTCCTCGCCATTCACAGCGGTCGGAAGCTATGAGGCTGGAGTCGTTGGATAAATTTGCAGCGTGATGTAGCGAGAGCCTCAGTAGGAAAAAATGGCATAGTCCACAGCATGCCCATACATGCACATATAGTAATAGTATTAAGAATATGGAAAAACTTGCCTGCTTTGCCCCGATCTGATGCACGAACCAAAGCATACTCCATGCAGCGCTGCACTCCATGCTGCTGGTGACACTCCGGGTTTGGTCGGAGGGGTTTGGGCAGGGCGTTGGAGTTTTCCTGAAGGTCGAAGTGGAAAGCCTTGCAAGGTGATTAGATGTTGCAGGAAAGGTAGGCCGCTCCTATTTTTCGTGCTCTGCACGGAGGAGCACGATGCCCTGGCCTCGCTCGTAGTCGCTTTGGAGACGGAGTTTGGCTGCCTCGTCGGGGTCAATGCGTACCTCACACCACCCGGCACGCAAGGTGGGAGCTGTCCACATGAAACAAGGGGGCCTGGATATGATGATTTGCAAGATCATCCCCTGGATGGTGCGTATATACTTATGCTATCGTATACAATATACACCAAAACTCCGTTGGCCCTTCATTGGCAACTCATGGTCAAAATCGGTCACGAACCCGTCTGCAAACGTCGAACGGAAGATGATGCTGCGTGTACAGTCTGGCCTGGGTTCGCGAGTAGTAGTTGCATAGTTCTTATGTTGGTCGCAGCAACGCGTCAGTAAGAGTAGTGTTACGGCTACAACCGCATCAGCCTGAACAACTGATGAACTAGCTCGCTGCTGCCTTGAAGGCTTAGCTCCTCATTGGGATGATGTGGAGGTCTTCGTCCTTCAGCTGCTCGGATGATTTCCTGGTTTGACTTTGTGGTTTGTCTTGTGGCCTTTGCTGTCTAAAACTGTGCATCAGGATGGACAGGAAGGGCCTCTCAAGAGTGTATGGCCATGTGTGCTCTCGACAGACTCCCCATCCTTCTATATGCCATCTATGCATTTCGATTTTCCTGCTGTGGGCTTGGGACGTGCTCCTTGACTGTAGCGCTTTCCACGTCAGTGATGAACGACGACGTGAATGCTATGTTGAGACTCCCAGGTTGGGTGGAAAGAAGGCCTGGACGCTCCACGCCTCTTCCAGCACAGCACCCTCCCCGACACTCCCACGTTACATGGCGAAGGCGTAAGCAGTCTTAACTTGAATGTAGTCGCTGATATTCAGGGCCTGTGGTTTGGGGGATTACGGCGGACACACTGCCACCTGCACGGTTCGGAGGGAGGGCGATAAACCTCATCGGAGAAGGGTTTCTGCTTGCTGGATTTAACAGGGAATTCTGGAGACCTCGGCACCAAAGCTTTCATATTTGACAGACTGTAGTTAACGAAGAGGAGCCCGGACACCGTGAGATTCGCAGAGTCAGCTCTTCGTGTCCGAGCCTCCGTGGAAACAAACTCCAATGCTTGAAGTATTGAAGACGTCAACGCCACAAGTTAGAAAAGCTCAGTCCGATGTTCAGTCCAGGCACTGTGTAAACCGAAACCCTGATCCAGCAAAGCTTTATAGTCCTCTTATAGGACTTATGTATCATTTTCTTCAGCAATCAGACTCCACGTGGTTTTCAGACACACAATTTGTTCGTTGCGATTCTACACGCGCGTGAGGAAGTCTCAAAACGCATATCTGAGGATTCAGCAGCGGCGACATCGACCTGGCGCAACTTGGGCTTGCAGCAATGATGGCTTAGGGTTCAGTTGCCAGCGCTTGTTTCGTTCGGGGTCGAGAGAGAAAGCGAGAGAGAGGGGAAGGGAAGAGAGAGAGAGAGTGGGTTCCGGATGTTAATTTTAGTCCAGTCGGTTAATACAGGGGCCTAAAGAATTACCAATTCTATTTTAGGGCTCCTTATTATAATCATGCTACAATATACCCCAAAACCCTATTCTAATTATCAAGGCACCTATGTCAGCCGGTTGGTTCGTTGTTACGAGGCCGCAACTCATCCGCCGATTCCATAAATGGTTTCTTAGTTTGCAACGAGGGGATCAGCTATCTAAATTGCCCTACCACCAACTGCACGTGCAGCCGCCTACCAGCTATGAACCACAAGGGGGCAACGATCCTCCACGGCCCTAATCATGTTTCTGACTCAGATGGTTTCCATGGGTCTTGCAGCCCAGGTCCTTGTCACCACCGCTGCTTTCTCCGAAATTGTCGGCTGGTGATTTGCCGCTTCGGCGCAAAACAGCAAAAAGCAACATAACTTCAAATTGGGGGATGCTAGTTCTGCTGGGTACTGCTATTTACAGGGGACCCAAGAAGATGCCCCTAAGCTTTACAAACTCCCGAAGGAGTATTTGTGGCAGCCTCAAGCTGGTCTGAAACATGAACGCCCTCGTCAGACCACGTAACCCAGGCCCAGAACCTCGGAAGTCAACGTTGCCGTTCAAACCTTACTAGACATAGCGTTTCAGGTTTAGAGGGTCCAGCATCACTGACCCTGACATCTACTTTGGGTTCCGACTGACCTCCTATATGGATTGGACCTGTTCATGTACAGACAAGTAAAAGGCAGGTTGTAATGACTGTTTTATGCTTGGTCAGTCATGATATGGATATGGCGGGTTTAATCTTTCAGTTCGCGGGATTCAAACTGAACACTAGAGCAACATGCAGAAAACAGCATTTTCGCTAGTCCATTTGAGTCCTCAGCTTTGTGGTATGTTAGAAATCCTTGGTCTCTGACAGTACGGACACCTGTTCCTATAGGCCCCACATACATCTGAATGCGTCTACCCTGTGCCTCAGACAACCACGACCCGGGACCCAATCCAACATGGGATCGGTTGCGTTCTTTCCACATGGGCCTCTTGTTCACGAACATGCCCCGCCGAAGCATATAAGTTCTGGTCAAAGGATGCTGATCTCCCGAGCTCAATAGAAAGCAGCGCTGCAAAGGTTGTACTTCCCACGCGGGACCATCCACTATGCCCCCAACAAGGCTGCCGTGGAAGGGTACACAGCACTGCCTAGCAGAACCTAACTCTTTGACAGCTACGACTGTGTACAGATTGTACGCGTGTAAGCCCGTCCATGTGTCTTTCTGGGCGATTCTCCTGCGCACCTGCATGTGTGTCTGATATGTGATGTGTGTGAGAGAGACAGAGAGAGCGAATTGCATCAGCGAACATACACATGCAAGCTTGGATGACGATGTGTGTATGTTTCAGTCCAGGCAGTGTCTGTTTTTTGCAAGTCTATCATGTCTTTGTGCGTTTCAGCACATGCGCCTGCTGCCGGGCATGTGCCGGCCCGCATGGCAGTTTGCATAGGGTTTTCTTCAATCCCCAACCCCAACCCTACAAGTTAACAAGTCACGAGTGAAGCTCTCACCTGCAGGACTCCACGGAGGCTTCGGTGCACCTCACCGTCTCCGCTTTCCAGCGGCAGTCTCTGTACCTGGTCGACATCTTCCCGACGTCGTTGTGACTGCCGTTTTCAGTGTTTGGGGTTGAAGGGGTTAGGGTCGTCTACATCAGACTCTACACTGCTTCGGTTAGTCATTGAAAGGTTGTTCAGCTTTACTGATCTTGCGCGGAGTCTGAACTTGTCAAGGGCCGAAGCTCAGAATCGAAGCCAGAAGCACAGACCCGAATCTAAATTGGACCCGAAATCGCCCTTCATGACTCGATACCTGCATCCTGCAGCTGAAATCGAAAGGTACGACCTCGTGCAGAAGACCTTTGAAGAGGTGCTCTTGTTCGGATTTGGGGGAGCTGGGTGCGCGTGGTGTCATGGAGTTCCGGCGTTCTTTTGTCGTCGTGGAGGGTCCTCTGCCCCGAAGACATCACTTTGAGAGTGAAAGGCGATGTCAGAGCTGTGGGAGGACGACTCTTGGCGACATTGTTGGTCCCAAAATCCGTACTGACCCTACAATTACGATCCCGTTGAAGGAGCCCTGAAGGATTTTGGGCGTGCGGACTTGAATTTTGGCACTTTCGAGGTGAACAAAAGCTTGTCCCAAGAGACCCAGCAGAAAGAACGAGTCTGTCTGGAACCCTATAGCTATATCATTCCACCCGGCGTGAACCCTGAACTGCCAGCATACCAACACGCGGTAAGAAGACCTGAGTCCTCGCGCACACTGTCACGCTGTACTGCCTGAATTCAAAGGCTCGCTTTGAGAGTGGTAGCCGTGTCAGTCATAGGACTCGGGTCGAGCTTCTGGATAGAGCGCCTGGACACCCTGCAACAGCCTAAACGCAATGAATGCTAGAGCTTCGACTTAATGTTTAGGCCCCTTGATAATTAGAATAGGGTTTTGGGGGTTCCTTATTACAAGTATAGTATACTATCCCCCAAGACCCTGT
Source organism: Symbiodinium sp. clade A Y106 (assembly GCA_003297005.1). NCBI lineage: Eukaryota > Dinophyceae > Suessiales > Symbiodiniaceae > Symbiodinium > Symbiodinium sp. clade A. Next base: position 84,830 of record BGNK01000755.1, on the reverse strand, counting down.
AGTTTAATTATTACGTAGGCCATTTAAGGCCCCATTGCATAGATGCGCTCATCCCAGGAAACCCTTCTCCGTCGCGCACTTCCCTGGCCGGCGCTGGCCACGGGCGCATGGTCCGAGCTGGGATCTTTGAGGCTTGGGGAACGGGGGGTTTCTGGGGCTATAGTAGGAGCCTTAATAATTAGAATAGGGTTTAGGGGTATATTATACCATACTTCTAACAGGGGACCCCCCAAATCATACCATAGGAGCCTTAATCGGTATATTGTACCATAGTTCTAGTAAGGAACCACCGTAGGAGTGTTGTATACTCGGCCAGGCAGTTCGCCCCACAATTTCCTTCAAGCAACTATCTATCTAACATGTCACCGGAAACCCCGGTCCAGTTATTCAGATTCGCTGGCCTGTGCCACACATGCTCAGGGACCTGTGCATACAAGTATAGTTTCGAAGGAGGCTTGTGCCAAGACAGTTGCGGATAGCTGGGCTGCTCGCCGTCGTGGTTTATCTTCTGGTTTTCTTTGCCATGTTGAGCCTTTTGGATGCGATTTTGAACGCTTACACTACTTGTAGGGGCTGAGGCCTTTGTGCTTGTCGTAAACTTCTCCGAGCGAAACCGGGAATTGCCTTAGGCGGTTAAGCGGCTTTGAGCCCCAGCTTGGAGGTCCTTTCTTAGAGAAACAGCAAGTTCAAGAGTGCCAACGCATCAGGCTTTTGGGCTTGATAGTGTCTTATAGACCTAGACCCTCCATCTACCCTCTATTAGACCCTAAATGCCCCTTATTTGGGAGCATATACCCCTATTTGAGGGCACAAGGAGGGTCCTGGGAGCATGGGCATGTTTAGTCTTGGTCGGGCCATCATAGAACAGGGAGCGACATCGGAGCGCCTGAAGAAGCCTGCAGCCCATACCCCCTGTTGTGGAGACCTTGCCTGCTGGTGCGAGGTTCCGAGTCGAAACCAGATACCTGTCGGGGGGGGNGGGGGGGGGGGGTCGGTTGTTTCAGGGGCTTCTTGGGCTTTGCATAGCGAGGCTGAACCTTGAAGGGATGTTGATCATCAGAACCTTGGCAGGGAACCATGTCCTATCAGTCTTCCGTAGGTTTGATGGGAGAGAAACTTTTGGAATGTGTTGTGACGACTGCCGTCTGGGGTGTTCCACATTCCGACGAAGACCCGGGATGCTTGGGTGCTTTGTCAAGTGAGATTTTGAGCTGGGCTACGGAGGCCCTAGTCCTAGCCTAGAAGCCGAGTTCTCTGTGGAATAGCTTACATACACGACAATACGACACGGAGCTGAGGATAGGATATGGGCAGGAGGACTTCTGGGTAGTTGAGCGAAGGTCTGGCAGTCGTACATCGCAGATCGTCGGAGCTGCGATCTCTTGTGGCCCGAAATGCATTAAACCTCTAAAGCTCGAAGCCCTTTTCGGAGCAGGTCTTCGGTGGCCTCGCAGCTGCGAGCTCTTGCAGACATGGCCGCCATGATGGTTTCACCACAATGGTCAGGCTTTAGGTCTTCACGGTTTTGGGCGGTTTTTAGGGTTCAGGGTGTAGCATCCGGCCTCCCACACTGTAGCAGCGCCAACAGCTTGGACCTACGGTTCGTGACAGGGGGCAAGGTTACAGGCCCTCAGGCCTTTGGGCTTGACTGTGGCCTCAAGGCACTTTGCAATGCATAGGCCCGTTTGATCACACAAGCTTATCAAGGCTGATATGTGAGATTCAACTAGGACATGGATTTGTCAAATGCCCCCACCCCCGAGCAGCGCAGAAAAAATCACAGGTCTAAAGCCATGCGTATCGAGAGAACAGTTGCTCCCGGACCCGCCGCCTTTCAAGCTTGGATGTCATCATGCTTCGCGGCTTTTCGGGACGGGATAAGGGTATGTCCTCCAAAGACCTCTCGCCTGCAATGCCCGAACCCCTAAAGGCGAAGCTTTCACGAAAGCGAGGTTGTTTGCTTTTATTGCGATGAGCCCGACAGACAAGACCCACGGCCATCCGGTCACCCTGAGAAACGACTGAAGCCCGAAATGCTGAGACAAGCATGAACCGTGAGGTGTACCTCGAAGCTTCAGAAAAGAATCACAGACTCCCTAAATCTTGAAAGCACCGCAAAGCCTCAGCCTACAAGGCCCTCAACCCGAAAGCCGGGAACGCTCGATCCCTGCAAGAACCCCTAAACCCTGGGCATCGTTTTACCTAGTACGTGGGGATCAAGGTAGCTTGAACTGTGAGGTGGAGGCTGAAGCGGCCTCACCGCCGACATCGCCTGGGCCGGTGGCGTCTGCACTGGCAGAACTCGGCGCGGAGCGACTCGGTCCGATTGTGCCGTCGGGCAAGTCGCGCATTGATGCATTGCTATGACATCGGGATAGTAGTACTCTGTATACACACATATACATACATACATACATACTTACTTACTTACTTATTTACATATGTACATACGTACATATGTACATACATATATAGATATATGTATATACAGATATACACATTGTACACATACAGATACTTAATAATATATAATATAAACGATAACGATATTCCGCGAAGATAGTGCGTTGTACATTGTACACTGTACAAGGAGTATGGGGATTGCGCTGGTACTTGGGTTCCTCGGTTACAAGCTTTTGAACTGTGTCGGTGAAGGGTTTTTGTTGAGGGACGCACGGGTGTCAGAGCGCGCGACCGTACATGAACAACATAATTAAACTCTCCCGACAACTCTTTTCCTCAAAGCTCCTGGCACCAATTACATTCCAGGGACATGGATGATCATGATACGAAGACTATGCAAACTAGTAGTAACCAAGGTTTGTGAGACATCGCATGCCGCCGCAAAGCCAGGCGCCCATCTGTGCACACCTCACTAGACGCACTACACAAGTCGGTCCATGGCCGTATGTTATACTATGCATCGGTTTAATCGGCTGCTTCCTGACAGGTGGTTACATTGTTGCTGTTCAGTTCGGCAACGGGTCGCAATTTGTGTGGGTCTTGCTCGATGGCAGGCAACGGAGGTAGCCATAGTCACACCGGGAAGCATGGTGCGCTTGGAGCCCACGGCATCTTGGCTAGAAGGCTTCCCATATATACCAATGTTCCGAGCTCAGAAGTTCGACTTTGTCCAGGTCCTCGGGAAGCTTGGGACGGGGCTCAAGACTCTACCAAGTGAGTCCCAGCTCTTGCTTGGCAGAGGGGTGGCATCGTTGCCCGAAAATCATTGCCGTAATCTTCGAACGGGTTGAATGTTCTCCGGCCCATGCGACGAAGATGTGTGTTTTGTTAGACGAGTGCCTGCCAAAGAAACCTTATTAACTTATGAACTCGAGTACAAAACCTGTGACGATTCCGGAAGAGGGTCGCACCCAGTTGTGGCGAACGTGTTCAGCGTGTAGAGCGGGCACTGGCGCCCTGTACACATGCTAAAGGCGCGAATTCAGCTTACAGTGCGCGAGCTCCGGAACCGTGGAAGGTCCATTCAAGCACAGATGTTGCATCCCTGAATATTCATCACATGCCTCAATTAAGGCCTTGGCACTGCTACCACGACCAGGGGACGAGGAAGGAGCCACATTGTGGCCTGGGCTTACGATTTATTTCGGCGACCGGTCTTTAGTACGAGTTTTCGATCTTTGCAGGGTTCGTAAGCTTATATTGTTGTCACAGACTAGAATAGAAGCGTTGACGGCATGATTTGAAAGTCCCTTCACGGATCCATAAACCTTAAACCTTCAACACGAGGGGATGATGAGAAACATGTCTTAGGCTCCTGTAGGGCTTGACTTCAAAGTGGGCGGCGCAGACCCCGAGATATCGCTCCCATTTGTGCTCACGCATGCTAGTTTTTTTGTTGTACGGCTAGTCCTGGGCATCAGAATCGGAGAGCCTACAATATGACGACATTCGCTGCTGCATTGGATTCGTTGATGGTACCGAAGGCATCTGTAGACAAGCATATGGGCAATTGTGTTGGATGTAGGGCACCTCGCTGTGAGGGTATCTGAGTCAAAAGTTTGCGTGCAGCGGGTGATGCACTGACAAGGCAGCACTACGGGCACAACTCGCGGCGAAACCACATGATGAATCACCCCAAGCCGGCCATGGAGAATCTTGGAGCCTCTTCTGTTGTAAAGTGTCGCAGAGGTTTCAGACTCTTCGAGTTGTGGAGGTTGGTTTCAAGAGTGTGCATGTGGAATAGGTGATGCATTCTTGCGCCTGCGGTGCCGGTGCGGCTGGAAGTCGGAAAGGATTCGAATGAAAGACCGACACTCTGCACAGAAGCCGGTATCTTTCGCAAGTTGGCATACGGCCTGCAAGCTTAGTTTTTCTCCGGGTCGGTAGATTTCTCCCGAGGCTTAGTTTCTGAAGTGTTTGAGCCGGAAGATGTACGTGGTAATGCTCGCACATGGGCAGCGCAGTTCAGCGCAACGGGCAAGGACTCCCTGATTGTGGTTTCCATGGCTGATTGTTCTACCTAAACCCTAAACCCTAAACCCTATGTAGTGATCCTACATCTACACGGTTTCTCTCAGCGTCTCGAGTACCTGAATTGGAACCTCGCAGGTGCTTCTGTGACTCTGCACTTAAACGTCCACCCGTGCTCAAGGACAGCCCTTTGAAAAGGGAGTGAGCGAAAATGTCATACCATCGGTGCGTTCGGTGCGTTGTAACTGTATCACCCAACTGTAGTAGTAAACGCCCAGAAAGCCTTATGATTCTGAGGAAGCTTCCGTCACACAGCAGGCAACGATCGCTTCATGGGCGAGGAGCAGGGCGAAGAGGAGGATCTTGAGGAGGATGAGGCTCAGTATTGTGGCTGTCAGTCTGGGTTAGAGTACCAGGACCCTCCTTGTGCCCTCAAATAGGGGTATATGGTCCCAAATAAGGGGCATTTAGGGTCTAATAGAGGGTAGATGGAGGGTCTAGGTATCTTTCTGTGTCGTTTAAGGCATCACATCTCTGACGATTGCATTTTAATGCTCCCATGGCTTCTGGCATTTAGGGCTTGGGTTCCACCAAGTCCAGGGAGCTTTTCCTCGCAGAGTTCCTGGAACCCTGGATCCTGAATCGGCGGCCTTCGCGACTACAGCTACTGGCGGGAAAGACAGACTTTACATGGACCATGAGATGCAAATAGCTAGCAAACATTAGGAGCTGACCACAGCTTCGAGACACAATTGTGATGACATAGGCACCCTTTGCACAGGAAGTGGAGCCCGCAAGTGCCAAGACCCAGCTGGTGAGTGCCCATGTGGAGGCCGCGCTGAGGCCGGCCTGCTGGCAGCAGCCCCAAACCGTTAGGGTTTAGAGTTTGGGGTTTAGGGTTTGGGGTAGGTTTTTAGGGCTTAGGGGTTGTTTAGGCATGGGCTTCGGATGGTAAAGATCGTTGCCATACCTGCGATTCTGTCAACAAGACGCGCTCGTGACTAGCGTACGAAAGGTTTAATGCCACACTTTGCAGCGCAAAGCCGAATGAAGAACTTGCCTAGAGCACGAAGCTCCATCCGAATTTTAAAATGCAGCATTTTTCCATCTCAGATTCCTTCGGCCGAACATGCGGGCAGGAAGTGTGCAGCCGAACACACAGCCCCCGCCCAACGTTCGAAATCCCGATCGGACTAACCTTTCAGGCATTTGGGTGCAGCGTCGGCGCAGGGGCACAGCAAGGTGGAAGAGATCCTGAGCAAGGCATGGGGTTTATTGGGCTCCGGCAAGCATTGGAAAAGGCCGATGTCAGCAAGAGTTGGTCAGGCATGGTTTAGGGTTTAGGGTTGAGTACATAGGGTTGAGTACATAAGTTACTACTGTAATTAATTGTTTCGACATCTGGCTCCATGCGGCCTACTAGGTGAAATGTCTAGGATGTTCGTGTGGGTTTCCGACAATAGGGGACCCTAATGTAGTACCCTAAATAGTAGGATCCTTACTATAAGGACCCCAAGATAAGGTACCCCCAATTTTCGGAAACTTCCATGTCACTGTTCTGCAATGGAGGCAGACGTTCCGCAAGAAGCATCATTATGGTACATACTTAGACCCCCCAAATACCCTATAAGTATATACCATAATGATACTTGGACCCTTTGGGAATGGAGGCAGACGTTCCGCAAGAAGCTTGGAGCGAAGTCTGCCAGGCCAGGGCCAGCACGAATCCTTGTTGAAGTCTGGCAGCCGAATATAGGAGCCTGATTAAGAAACCGTGGGCCTTTAACCCAAACATAGTATAGGATTCATATAAAGAACCCTAATAAAGGCCCAAGGTTTCTTAATCAAGTTCCTACATTAGGACATGTGAGTTCGATGAGCCCGCCTAGCACGCTGACAGATAGATAGAGAGAGAGAGACAGAGAGAGGGAGAGAGAGAGAGAGAGATAAAGAGCACCAACGTACACATACAAAAGGGAAGTAAGAGAGAGCGAGAGACCAACAGATATTGCGGAAATAGCATTGTAGCGAATACGAATAAGGTCATCGATCGACAAAAAGAACGCTCCAGAGAGAATCAAGAAAGTCTGTTTCAAACATTGCCATCGAGGTACCAGTTCTTCCAAGCACCATGGAATTTTGCACTAGTTTGAGAAGTTCCGTGGGCTTTGAATCTTGAACTCCGACCACTACAGTAAGGCAACAAAGCGGCTCAACGCAAGAAAGGCCACTAACTAGCAAGTCCGAAAACACCAAAGCCCTAACACACGTGCAATAGTCCCGAAACTTCCCTGAAACCCTAACATAAGGGCCTTACTATTTTGGGCGTCCCCTATTCTAATCATAGTATAATGGGCCTTAAAGCCCTATTCTAATTATTCATGCAGGCCCCTATAGTAATAATCCCCAAACCCTAAGCTCCTGCGTCCCCAGAGTTTCATCGGCACTCAGGTCCTGACGCAGCTGGCGGCAGTAGGCGTTGCCGAGGTCAAGGCCTTCTCTGACTTGGGTTTGGTGTTTTGGGGTTTCGGCGATAGTTTTGAGCTTGGGAATGTCACTTTATCCAAGGGTCCACAGGACCCAATGATTATACTCGGCTTTAGGATAGTCGGATAGTAGTTCTGTAGGTTGGCATTTTGGAGAGTAGAAGATTATTGGGTCCTTGGACCCTTTGGGTTACTTCCTGGTCATGGTCGTCAAAGCTTGTGATTGCTGTGCCTCCGTGGTTTTGCCACTGGCAGTAATAGCACCATTTTTGTTACGCAATGCTCCATGCACCCTTTTGCGCTAAACCACAAAGCAGCTGGGCATTTAGTTCAGGTGGGCTTTGGTTTGGCCAGGTTCCGGCTACTCTTGCGGCTCGGGGTTCGAAATCCCCGACATCCTTTGGGACCTCGCGAAATGGCAATTTGAAGCCCCTTGAAGCCCTAATCGCCGTGAGCCCTTGGCTTGATGGTGTAAAGTTTCAGTGTCCGCAGGGAGTCATCCAGGTTTTCAAGCCCATAGTTTGGCAGTGTCTGTGAGAGCATTCGTCGGGCAAGAATAGCTTGATACAGCAGATGTAGAACTGCCTTCAGTGCCGTTGGAAGAGGGAGGTTAAGCCACAATCCAAAGTGTGAGGGTGTTCTGTCTTCGATTTGTTGCATTCGTCTGTGCAGCAAGGCATGTTGAATTTTTCAGCTGACCCATCGTTGCTTTCCTACCCAGTGGACGCACTCATGACACTCATGCTGCACTAGGAGGCAAGACTATAGGAGCCTTAAGAATTACCTATAATATTGTGGTCTTATACACCCCAAACCCCGATTCTAATGATTAAGGCCCCTATATTAAACCCAAGCTCCCAAAAAAACACCCTCAACTTCGTGACATTGCCTGGAGGAAGGTTTTGCGCGGCCAGCAACAAAAAAGCGGCAGAGGAGTGTGGCCCAGGGGTTTTTGGGTTTCAGGATGCTTGTTGGAGGCTTGCGTTTGCAGAACTTGTGGTTCAGGCTCGACGAAGCCCCCCCCCAAAACAAGACAAAACGTTTTCTAGGGCTTGGAGTGCAGGACGTAACCGTTTTGTTTGCTGTTTGGGACATGCAAAAGCCTATTCTAATGATTAAGGCCCCTATATTACCGCTTGAGACACTTGCTTCCCTTTTCGCCCGGACCGGAGACATGAATTACACAGACGAACACAACCTAACCCTCGGGGTTCCGTCAAGGCATGCTTGCTGCAGACTTCCAGAAGCACCAAACGGCTAAGCTTCAAGAGATTTCCGTTTCATGTGCACCGAGCCTGTCGGCAGGACCAAATAGGCGGTGCCCGCCTGTTCACGCCTGTGGAAAAAGGTGCTTGCATGAGAAGTGAACATCGTGATTGCTGGGCTCAGACGAGTACCGTCTCGTGGAGTGTGGCACCGCCTGGCTCTTTAGACTCTAAAAGCCCTAGACCCTACTGCTGGCCATTCAGAGATCTCGTTCGCACATACGAACTATGCGAAGCCAAACACGTTCGTGGTCTAGGCAGCCGAGACATCGGGATGGGAGTCGGTGACAATTGTAGTTGTGCTTTATCGGGTGCTGTGCGAAATTGGAAGCAGCGAATTTGTCTGTCTATGTACGAAGGTGCCCAGCTTTTTCATGTTGAGGTCGGGATTGGGGATGATCCCATGCCGTCAGATGATGCAGGAGGCACGTCCCATTGCCGAGCTTCGCTGGCTAACCCAACTTCAACCTCCTTAATCCTAAAACTTCTGATTTCAAACTGTGCCGTCTCAATCGAGAAACTGGGTTCATGATCGACCGGGCTCGGATTGAGTGGCTGCACTTTTAGTATGTTTAGTATTTGAGGTTTAGCCCGAGACACTTCTGGCGAGGATTCCAGCATGTCGGAGTTGCCAACTTTCTTCAAGATTCGGTCATTGCCGACAAAGCTGCCCTGTTCAACAACACCACATTGTCAAACGAAAAGACATGACCACCTACGACAACGAGATACAACTAGCATGTTCTGACAGCGCCTCAAGAGTCGTCATAATCGCAAACATGTCAGCATCGCAATCAATATAGAAACAACTGGGTACGTCAGCTCGCAGGTCCAAAGTATTCTCTTGTTTAGGGTACCCGAAGTCCTTGCCAGCAGCCCGAAGTACTGTGTGATAAAGTTTGGCGTGGTGCTTTCTCGCCAGCCGGCTACATACTCGGCCCACCGACCCATGCAATATGATCCTTGCAGTCCTAGCAGTAGTGGCGGCAACCTGCAGATGTCGCAAACCCAGTAGGCCTGTCAAACTCGACTGCAAGCACACCAGCAGCGAGCAATCGGCAGCTCTAATTCTTTTCGCTCTGAAACTTGTCACCTCAACCACCAACGCCGTCAATCCCAAACTGGAACCCACAGCCCCAGCCGCCGACGCTTATCTATAACTTGATCGTTTTTCAGGCCCTGGCCGTCGTTGACAAGAACTGGGACGGAGAGCTCAACTTTGAAGAGTGCATGGCCTCAGATGGAGGATTGGGCTTGGGTCTTAGGGTTTGTGATAGGGTTTATGGTTTAGATTTTTAAACCAAAGACAGCTTTAGTGTCCTGACCTTCGGGCTCATGGGTTTCAGGCACGGGCTGGCTATCGCAGGTTGAGAGAGCACATGCAGCTCGCCATGTTTGTACTATTGAAGCCATACAAGGCCCTAGGGTGCCTTATAATTCTGCCAACATAACTCTACCATGCTGGTCACGGGCTTGTGCTTGAAAGACTTTGTGCAAGAAGTTCGAAACCAACTGCAGAATGCCTCGTCCCTCTAAGTCTCGTGCAATCCCACGGCTGCAGCTTCCATCCAACTGATCGCGATTCGAATCGCATATAATGTAGGAACCTGATTAAGAAACCCTGGCCCTATAACCCCAAACCAGTAGGATTCATATAGGGAACCCTCATAAAGGCCCAGGCTTTCTTAATCAGGTTCCTACATTAGCAGCATAGCAACCGCCAAGAGTTGATGAAACGGTGTTGACATGCTGCTGCTCTTTTTGCAGACGAGCTGCCGCCTTAGGACCTGCCTTCAACTCCACACAAATTCATTTGGGGCTTTACGTAGCCCGTTTCGGATCCAGGGTTTCTTCCTTCCGGGACTCAAGAATCCTTGTTGGCGGCGGCAGGCCAGAATGTGCTCTCCATCTCGCTCCCTCCCTCGCTCGCTCGCTCGCTCTCTCTCTCTCTATATCTCTCTCTCTCTCTCTCTCTTTGTGCATATCTTCTTTCTGGATGGCAGCGGTTCGGTGAACGCGCCGCTCATGTACATGTGTATATATGCATATATGTACAAATCTGATAAGGAAAATTCCTTCAAGACCGTTCTTTTCAATCCTTCGACCCCAAACCCTGAAGCTTTTGGCCAGATGCGCCTTCCCGCTTGAAGCGCTTGTTGCCCTGCTCCGAAGGTGTTTCTGCCTTCAGCCAACTTGAACAGATTTTTGGGTTGAGGTCTTTCTGAGTCCATCCTCTCCCACCATTGTGTACCAGCTGCTCTGTTCTACTATACTTTCCAGATGCAGTGCGATCTCCTTCTGAATAGCTTCTGAGATTTCGAACGGCAGCTTGAAGTAGGCCTATGCTTGCAGAGCCCTTCGTAAGCGAGTGATCCCCAACCACGCCAACCCAAGCACCACAGATTTCAAGCTCTGCTGAATTCTTTCAGGGTGTTTTCAACCTTACAGCAATCCAAGAGACCTTCTGCTGCGGTGCTCAGCATTTGGCCATGATGCAGCCGTGAGGGCCAGCGCCCGCCTCGTAGATGACGCAGGCGATCACGAAGTGTCAGTGTTTGTTTGCTGACTGGGCAACTGTCTAGCTTTGGGGATTTAGAACTCTGAAGATTCTGAGGTGTGGGTTTAGGGGCTCAAGGTTTAGGATGCTGCAGGGCCTTATGAAGTGGTTGGGTGGGGACTTGCAGCGTGGCTCAGCTCGTGAACCAAAGAAAACTCAAAGCAAGCAACCGCAAGCGTTGCAAGACGGCAAGCTTGGCCTTAACACCAAAGCCGAATTCATGAGGCCCAACCCCGAACCCTAAATCGCAAGCCAAAGCCCTGAGAAGGTGGTGCTGCCCGTCCCTGCCCTGACTCGGCAAGATTCAAGTGCCTCCGAGCCCCGCCGCCTGACGAAAAGTGTCGCAGAAACCTTTCAGAGAGGAAGCAACTGAAAAGGAACACTCTCTTTTGGGATTGCAGCTTGAAGGACAGTTTCGATGACCCTGTCAAGCCTGAACCCTGCAAGTTTCTGCTTGAAGGCTTTATGCTTCAAGTCAATTGAAACCACACAGTGGATGGTGGAATGCTTACCGCGAACATAAATCATCGACTTGTGACTGGTAGGGTTCACAGACATAGTGCTTCTTGCGCTTTTATTCAGTTAATATAATTAATATAATGGATGTGGGACGGGAAAAAAACCGTGCAGTCTCGAACTCCGAGGATCTTGCTGCAGGCTTGGCTTGGGACAGCTCGTTCTGAGCGCAGCCACCTTCAGTGCTGGTTACGCCTGTGGTCTTTCTTCAACTACCCTCAATGCGAGCTTTGTGCCGTCACTGTCCACCATAAAGCTGCCGGACATATGTGCGCCCTGCGTGCAGCAGCCGTGCTCGCCCTGCGACCAGGTCGCTGTACCCTGCCGAGCTTCCCAGACATCTGCAACCCCTGCAGCTACTGGTAGTGTCGGAATTTCTTTCGATCTGCGCACAACCACTGCCACGACTACACCTGGCATACCTTCGAGTATGCCACTGGCAGCTACGTCAGAGGCCATTATCGTCAAGGTTTTTGCAGGTGGTGCCTCGGTTGCAACCCGTCCAACCTCTGACAACAGATCAATCATTCAGCATGTTGGCATAGATGGTACGGTACATCAATCTTCAGAACCATCCTGCCAGTATAGTAATCCCTAGACCTCCAGACCTGCCTCTATGGTCGGTTTGCGCCAGACGACATGAATGGATCGAGCATCGACAGGCTTGGGTTTGCAATGGGTGTTTAAGGCTTCTGGGACTTGACGGGGCGTTTAGACAAGCACCTTCAGCGTCTCGTTACTAATTGCTATAGTTTCAGAAACGGTGTGAGTAGAGACCAACGAACCGTTCGGTCTGGTCCTCAGAGCCTCCGGTCCAAGCCCACAGCCTCAACGCAACTCTGATACAGCTTTACAGCCGGGTTCGCAGTGAAAGCCCCCCCAAACCTCGGCTTTGCAGCATAGTTTTAATATCGTGTGGCTGCGCGGAGTCCTGGAGATGGAGAGGTGGGTGACCACATCAATTATGACCTTATACTTATAAGTACAGCTGAAGAAGCCCTCACCCTGCAGGCAACGGCCGTTTGGGAAACAACATCGGCCAGTTGCTGCATGGCTTGGCATTTGCCCTGCGCTCCCTGGCACGCGAAGTGGAAGCCCCGAAGCCCCCCGTGGCCCGTGATTCGCCTTGCCTTTCTTCCTGGCCCGAAGCCTTGAGCTCGATTCAATCTGTGTTCCCGACACCCTTGAGCCGTGAACTCCGTGAACCCTGAAGCCTGAACTCTTTGAAAAAGCCGAAAGTTGACGACAGTTCTCGATATCTCTCGTGCACGTGCAACAATAGACTGCTTGGCTGTCATTCTGTTCGACTGTCGAATCCTCGCCTGGACTTGCGTGACCTTCGATGGTCTTTCTAGATCTAAGCCTAAGCGGAGAGCGTATACTTTTCTGCTACGTGGTTGGTTTTGTTGTGTTTTGTTGATGTTCGCTTGCTGCATCGCTGCAACGGCAGCGCCTTGGGCTCATTATTCTAGTATGCTCTAGTAAACTGGAGGGGGCGGCTAACTTTTTGCCGTCAAATACCCCAACATGTGCACTCTGCGAAGTGACTAAGCAATGTGGCTTTTTGCCAATCCTTCAGTTTCGACTTCTCACAGTAGCGTCTATGAGGTCGGGTGCTAGCATAGACCGAGGAATGCATGCCGACTTAGTCAACCTTGTGGCATCAGGCAGGGGGGTTGCATTTTCATGAAAGTACATGTGCCGGGACATCTCTCAGAGTGCGGGGCTGCTGTTGGAAATTGATCTGAATTAATCTGAATGCCAAGAGATTGTCACGGCGATCGAATGTTTTCTCATTGTGGCGATTAGTCATGCTTCGGAACATCGCCGGCTTGATCTTCTGCTGCTGTTATAGGTATTGCCATTGTGGCCGTCTGGCTGCTTCTACCCTGGCTTGATGAGTTTGTTCCCGTATTTGTTTGCGGCCGTCTCTTTGACGGGCTGAAACACACGCGCCTCTTGCATTCAGATTCTCGTTGGGCATTTCCCTAAAAAGTTCGTTAGGATGCGCTCTTTGAAACGAGAGAACCTGCATGATGATTGTGGTGTCCCTCGTTTCGTCATCTCCGGTGGCTACAAAGATACTGTAAAGCCCCAATATGCCCCAGTCCATTTTGCAAGATCGAATTACATACATTATCTCTTCCGATATGCCACTACTGCAGGAGGCCAGCTGCCTCAGATCTTTGTCCTCAAGAACCTGACGATGCCCCTCCCTGGTGCCAGCGAGGCAGAGTGGGGCTTGCATGACCGGAGCTTCATGGTTCATGGCGCTCCACTTTGTGCAGACATTCAACTAATGTAGGGGCCTTAATGGTTACAATTAGGGTTTCGGGTGTTCCTTATTGTATAGATATAGTAGCATATACCTCAAACCCAAGGCCCCTACCCTACACACTCCAGCATAAACGGAGATGCCCAAGTTCAGACGGAGGCAGAGCTATGAAATCAGAGGGGGTTGATTCTTGGTTAGTTGCATTACATGACGGCCCCAGTAGCTGTTCGACAGAAGTTTGAGTTGAGAGGCTCAGCTAACCTCAAGTGTAACTTTGACCCATGAATCGAAGAGTCAAACGCTTTGCGAACCCACTGACCTCGTCCTTTGCTAAGGGGCCACGCACCATCCCGAAGGAATGCCTGCAGGCTGCGATAGGCTCCCGGATGAAGAAGGAACCGTCTTTCGACTCAATTCCCCATCATGCCATGCTTTGCCGAAAAACAAGTTTGGGCTCGGCGAAGTTGCACTTTTTAGTTTGCAAGGTTCTTTAGATCTCTTGCTTGTCTGAATGTCTTTCTGTTTGTCTCGCTCACTCGCTCGCTCTCTCTGTCTCTCTCTCTCGCTCACCCTCTCTCTTTTCTCTCTCTCTCTCTCTCTCTCGCTCGCTCAATTAGGTGTCTATCTGAATCTTTGTCTACCTATCGGTCTATCTATCTCTATCTCGATCTCTGTCTCTCTCTGTCTCGATCCATCTACCTTTCTTTCTTTCTTACCTTCTGTCTACCTGTACATCTGTCTATCTACCTATCTCTAAATAGATATCTCTGTCTGTGTATCTATCTGTCTATTTATTTATCTATTTACCTGGGCATAGCATGTACAAGCAGAATTATAAGTAGATAGGTAGGTGAGGTAAGCTGTGACACGATCATATGATAAGACAATAAGGCAGAGTCAGACAAGTCAAGCCAAGTGAAGATAGACAGGTGCATGGATGGTTCGACAGAAGATAGACAGGCAGATAGCCAGAACAAAAAGATAGAAGGATACCTCTTCTAGGATAGATGGCTAGACAGGCAGATTGGTAGATAGCTAGACAGGTAGGTAGATAGATATTCAGAGATGTCTATTCAGAGGCAGGTTCATAGATAGGTAGGTAGGTAGGCAGGTCAGTAGGTACACTGATTGGTTGATTGATTATTGGTTGACTGATAAATCATCTACGCCCGTTCGTCTGTCAGGCTGGCTGATTCATATGCAACGTCCCCACTTACTTGTCTACGCATGTAGATCTTGCATACATGCATGTCTGCGTGTACGCTGCGCACATGTGACATGTGTGCATAGGTACATTCAGATTTCATGTAGTACATATCAACACAGCATTTCGCACGTTTTCCTACCCGATCACAAGCCCCAGTCAGTGTATGGTTTAGCGGCTTAGCGGTCCACTGCTAGTCAACATACTGAAGTTACTAGAGGCTTAGGTGCACACAGACATGCATCAAAACACTGTACGCAAGATAAAGGCTTCCTCGTGACAGGGATCGAGGTACCAGTTGCGTCCTCGTTTGAGCTCGGCTGTGACTTCCATAAGAACGTGCATACTCAGGACAGGCGGGGACGGCATATCCGTAGCTCCTACGCCGAAACTTCTTCGCATCCCAGGAACACCTACGCCGGAGGCTTTTGGACGACCCGGTGTGATAAGGTGCCGGCCAAGGAGAAGCCGAAATAGGGCCTAGAACTAGAACCCCCCCCCCAAAAAAAAAAATACAAGGTTTGCGGCTTCAGGGTTCTATGGTATGTTTGGTATGAACTTCCCTATTCATTTTCCAGGAGTACCATGAGCTGGCTCTGCAGTACATCTGGCCACTTATCAAGCCAGAGGTGCGCCTTCAGGGCTCAGATGGCGCGTTGAGGACCACGTGTCCAGAATTCCGGGAGGTGGTCTACTGTAAGGGCCTGAACAATCGGGTTTGAGCTTGGGGATTTACATCATGATCACAAGTATAGACTAAGGGGCTATACAGGGATTTTCCCCAAGGTACGCTTCATGGAGGACATCTGGCGGGCTTTTTGTCCTTATAAGGGATTGGTCAGAGTTGCGTCTGAGTAGTCGAACCTGTCACTGCGTCAAGATGTAAAGTCTGGCCCAAATCGGAACACCTGGAACCCTTAATTATCCCCTGGAAGCCCGTCGTAATTGTGTTTTGGCCACTCTCGCTCGGAAGCCCGGACCCCTTGCGGAACTCGAAGGGCATACGGAAGCTCACAGACCCCAGGAGCCTTTAAGGAACGCGGCAAGCCTTGGAATATCTTGAAGAAGCTTTATGTAATGCATCTATTTACTAGGTAGGGCTTTGGGACATTTTATATTTTCCCTTATTGGGCTTAAGAGGATCTTATTTACTAATATTTTTCAAGAGCCTTAAAAGCCCCACCTAGATTTACTGTATGATATATCAGGTCTGGGCTCTCAGAGTGTCAGGCACTCCTGGAGCCCTTTGGTCAAAGACTATCAGGGCAGTGTCCCTCCATAAGCAGTAGTCTGCCTAAACTTGCAATGCCTTAAGCTTGAATGTTGTTTGTAGAACCCAAACCTTGTCACCTTGTGCTTCCCTTAAACACCCAAAACCTCATGATGGTTAATGGACCTTGTTATATCAACGAGAATCCAAGCCCTCACCTCTGCAGCTGCATCCTTAAACCCTGAGCCCTATGCATCCGCAAACATGTCGTGAACCTTTGCTTGAGCTCTTTCTGCCCGTGATGGGCCCCTGCTCGGTGCTGAGTCATCAAGCAACTCACCACATCAGAGGAGTCTAATTGGCAATGAAATCTTACTGGGTAGCTGTTTTCAACTGTTCAACCAAGATACCCTGCAATGCGGGCTTCGTCCTGGCTATGCAGGAGGGCAAAAAATGCATCCGTAACTGGTGTGCAGCTTGTTCTACGGATCCTACCCTCTACCCTAAGCCCGAGATATAGGCCGGAACCCAATAAACCCCATCATCCCCTAAACCCTATAAACCCTACCTTAGTAGCTGAGTGGATACACTTTACACTTTTTGGGATGATATTACCCACTATAAAACTAAAAGTGTAGACTTTTTGGTGGCTTATTCAGCAACTAAACTACAAGCCCTAAGCCCTCCCCTAAACCCTAAACCCTATCCTCGGTAGACCGTCTCAACAGACCTCGAAGCACATGCCTCGCCTGGATTGTCCGAGTGTGAGCGCCGAAACCCTAAACCGCAACCCTAAACCCTAAACCCTAAACCCTAAACCCTTACCCTAGTTTTCCGGATCCTCGCCAGGTCAAAGCTTGCCTCGAACGTCCGGACGAGGAGCCTCAGCCTTGGGATTTTTTTAGGAGGAGGGCCTTTGGATTTGGGGGTTTGGGGGTTCAGGGGTTTGGGGTTAGGAGTTGAGAGTTTAGGATTTGGGGGTGGGTGTAGGGTTTTATGGTGTTAGGGTGTAGGGCTTACCGCGCCTCCACAGGCTCCAAAACACCCCTTGAGTATGAAACCTACCTTCAACTCTCGATCTGTACAGGTCTGACTTAAAGCATGCTCCTTGATGTGCCTGCTTTGGAGTCTTTTGGCTTCTTGGGTTTTGCAAGCCCACCCCCCCGGGCATCAGAAGGGCAAAAAACGAGAAGCGTTGTCGTCGACTGCATAGGTTCCGTTTCGAAGTTATAGGGTGTTCCCTTCAACTGTGTGCTCGTCTAGTATTTGTTGAAGTTCTTGCAGTTAAGTTGAAGAAATTGCGTTCTGAATCTTGCGCTCTCGGGCTCGCAGGCGTTGAGTCGCGAGTTGGGTTGTGACTGTTCAGGCTTGGGGCTGAAGCTCTGAAGTGAAAAAGAACTCAAAACACTCGCAGTAGCTTTATTCCTGATGTCCTAACAGTAACATCGTGTAGAAGCCGGAAGCAAGGTCCTGAATCGGCCGCGGTAAAGATCGTAGAGTCTCATGCATCAGGAGCCCGGCACGGATCAGCAGTTGACAGTCCACTTGCGCGGGAACGACCTTTGGAACATGGGTGAGTTCGAACTGATGCCAAAGAAGCCTGTCAACATGGAAGCTGGTGCACACCACTGGCTCTGGGCCAATCCTCCCTGCACTATGTATGAGAAAATCATTCGCGAGGAAGGGTTTACGCGAGTGCTGATTGTAACTTCCCCTGACAGACGGCACGCCTGCGTCCCTTGGTTTGAAAACTTTCGAGAGCGAACGGGTCTCAACGTCAAGATCACGCTTCAGACAAACTCTTTGGCGGAAGATTTCTGCACATTGGCCCGAGCGAGGAACCTGGTCCTTTCCTTCTCCACCCTGTCGAATGCAGCAGCGATCATGAGCAAGCGGGTAAAGCGCGTTTACTTGCGTCAGTTCGCTCTGAATTCCATGATGAACTGTGATATCTGGCCGGATGTGTCAATGGTGCAGTACAACATGCCCATTTCCGAACAGCATCACGAGCCGTACAACAACACCTATGCAGGTGTGTCAGAGTGGTTCCAAACATATAACATGAGTCTCATTACCCGGTCCCCATCGTGCAAGTGACAAAACATCGGCCGCGAATTTTGGTGCTTTAGGCCTTGTGACTCCGAAAATAGATTCAGGGCTCACGGGTGGTGAGTGGGGTCTGAGTCCAGGATGTGCCGTGAGAATTTGTGCGATGTAGTGCTCGCAGAGATAGTACAGCCAGCATCGTAGCCGCATCGTCGAGTTGCATGTGTGCAGGGAGGCAGAGATGTTTCAATCTGCTGTGTGTCGTGGGTGGTTTGACAGTGGTTTGACTTCAGGTATTGGACGTGTTCGTGCATTGGGCCCGTTGAAGGCAAACCTCAAGCGCCTAAACCTTTCCCCCAACCCTAAGCCTTTGTGGCTGTTTCGCTGCTGCTTCTCGGCCACAGCGCAAGTAGACCATATATTACTTCCAGGGAGTTACTCGACATGGCTGTTGGACCCTGTCTTCCACGCGACGGTGCAGACATACAGCGTCTCGGCAAATTTTGCCTTCTTTGGTTTTGACCAGCAGTTCATGGGCCGAAGTACTAACATCGTGTCACATATTTGTACCCCAGATCCTTATACCCTGAAGCCCTGGAAGCCCTGAGTCCTAAACTACTAAACCCTTAGCCTAAAGCTACAAGGTGGAAGGTCCGCGAGGAATTCAGTTTGCAGTTCTATCTCGTTCCTGCTGCTGTTGGTACTTCTACTAACGTCTACCACGACGACGACTAGTACTGCTGGTATTGCGATTATCATTTTGATTATCCGCTGCTGCTGCTGCTCATGATGCTGATGCAGCTGTTGCTGCTGCCGTTGCTGCTGTTGTTGCTGCTGCCGTTGCTGCTGTTGTTGCAGCAGTTGTTGCACCTGTGCTAGTTGCTCATGCTATTCTGGTAGCTGTTGTGGTTACCGCGCTGCTGCTGCTGCTGCTTTCGTAGGAAGAGGAGGAAGAGGAGGAGGAGGAGAGAAGCATCACGAGGACGGGCAGGAAGAGACAGCAGCAGCAGCAGCAAGTGTTGCAGTGTAGGCAACAGAAGCAGGAGAAGAGGTATCAGCAGAACCACACATGCTGCACTGCTGAAACCTAGCGATTCGCGGATTCAATCCGCAGTAGGTTCTAGTTCGCACTATTGGAACATGCCTCGATGCCTTTCTTCGTCCCCTCAACCCCAGGCCACTGTATCTGTCCGTGGCAGCACCTCCACCTGGGCTTCAACGTTCCGACCCCTTGACCGGCAAGGCATGATTTGTCAGGGCTTCTCCGTTTTTGTGTCTACTATAGCGGCCTTAATAGTTGCCAATACTAGTTGTGAGGGCTCCTTACTTAAAATTAAAGTATAATGGGCCCCAAAACCCTATTCTAATCATTAAGGCACCTATATTACTGGCATTGGCGTTTTCTTGACTGGGCAGACCTTCCTTGTGATGAGGATCCGACCCCTCAGTATCGTTGAGTTCGACAAAGTGCATAGTATGTAGACGGCCTATTGTGGGTATTAAAACATGTGGATGACGTTTTGACATTCGTTAAAATAAGGTGTATATGGTCACCACAACAATGGTGTGACCGTTTTGGCGTATATTTTGTTCCTTTGTCTGACCCTCGCAAATATACCTCTTTCGATCCTCAACTCTTAACCCCAAAACCCTATAGGCACCATATCCCAAATTTATGCACAAAGCCCTAAGCCTGAAAAGCATGAACCCGTGACCCTCAAGCTGCAAAGTGCTGCAGCCCTGCTTGCCCTACTTCCTCTACAGGCTAAGGCTGCTATAGCACTAACAATGAGCTCACTCTGGAACCCTCTAAGCCCTGCATAAGTATGGTCTTCGGACCCACCAGCCCCAAAATGGATTAGAGCGTTGAAATTTTGGACTTATCGAACCGCCAACCCCAAATCCTTGACCCTTGCAAAACCCTTAAAGAACTTCACAGAACCTTCACGGAACCCTAAACCCCTAAACCCTAACCTTTCACGGAATAGACTCGAACTTAGGGTGCCAACGAACTCCCTATGTTGCTGCCTGGTGGCCTCGGCATGACGGTCTCGAGCGAGCCGCGGCCTCTGCGGTGGTTTAAAGGGTTTTAGTTCATCTTTATCTTTTGGGGTTTGGGAGGTTTCGGCTTGGGCTTTGCGGGGTTAAAGTTTAGGATTCAGGGTTTCTGGTTTTTTGGGGATCTTGGGCTCGTTAACCTCATTCTGTGGATTCGATGATGATTTAGGCGTGGTGAAAGATTTTAGGGGTTCAGGGATTCAGGGCGTCCGGGGTGAAGGGTTTGAGAGGGTCGGGGGTCTCGTTCCAAGTGGGTTGAAGATGCCTGGAGAAGACGGAAATCGCTGCAGAATTTTCTTTAAAAGCACGGCATGTGCGCCGTCGTGCATCCAGGGTTCAGGGCCCCAGCAAAGCATTCACTTGAACTTCGGATTTTGAGGTATGTTTTTGTCCACATCTCGGAAAGGCAAATCCTACATCAACGCCCTTCGCCCTTGTGCTACCTGTGTAAGGGGTATATACGCAGAGAGCGCGTTCAGACCAACCGCAGAAGCTCGCGAAAGGGTTTCTTAGCAGATTCCCGGGTGGACGTTATGTCATGGCCCCCTGAGGGGGAGTGGCTCCAAGCAATATATGCATCGAGAACAGCGGACCCAGCACGTAAGCAAAGCCACGAAAGTATTAAGAGCTTTCCTCCCCCAACCAACTGTAGGCTGTCCGCTTCCATGCAGCCTGCCTAACGCAGCAACAAACCTCGACAAACCCGCAACCCTAACTCCAAATAACCTCAACAATTCCCCACCCCGTAAACCCTAAGCCCTAGCCATGAAGCCCTTAACCAAAGAGGCTTCAGAAACTTCCCGTGGCGACTCCGGACTACGGCCGGCCACGCAAAGGCGGCCTGAAGGCCGCCAAGTGGACGAAGCCTCGGCTGATGGCAGAGGATACCAGATCAGAGGAAAGAGCGAGAGAGGGTTTAGGGTAAACTAGAGAGAGACTGAGAGAACGATATAGCGATGCATACACATATCTTTGCATTTGCACAATGTTAGTTGATTACTATTTTTTGTTTGTAGGTATGTATATGCATATATCAATGGGTATGTACATACATGATTACATACATGCATACAAGCGTGCAAACATGTGCATATGTACCTACACGCACCTGATACATATATACATATATACATATGTGTATAAACGCATGCGTGTGCTTATGCATGTAGGTGTTCAGTTCTTCATGTGTTCGTTAATTTGTTTATCTCCGTGCACACATACATACATGCATGTACATGTGTCAGGTATATGACTAGAACTCATCTATGTGCATACACGTGTGTTATCGTACGTATGTGTGTGTGCGCATGTATGCATGCATGCATGAGTGGACAGACGTACTTATGTGCACACACATGTACAAATTCATACATCTACATTTACATGTACATGTGCATGTACTTGCAACATCTACACGTACATATACATGTGCGCATACACACATATGTGTATATGCGCGTGGGCAAAGATGTACATGCAGATACATGTCGTATATATGTGTATACTTTGGTCTTGCTTTCATACATACTTACATGCATGCATACATACATAGTGCAAGTATATACACATGTACATGTAGATGTGTGTTAAATATCTACACTTGTTTGTATGTGTAATTGTAATTGTATGTGTATGTGTATCTATGCGTACACATGTATGTAATGTATGTATGCATGCATGAATGCATGCATGCATGTATGCATGTATGTATGTTATGCATGTTAAGTATGTTATGTATGTATGTACGTATGTATGTATGCATGTATGTATGATTATGCATGTATGTATGTACGTGTGTATGTGTTTTACATATATATATATATACATATGTATATATATATATATATGCGTGTGTGTAGACACGCGTATCTCACACTTACATACATACATACCTACATACATACTCTCATATGCACATAGTTGTTTGTTATGTACATGTATGTACATGCCTACGTGTACGTATACACATGTGTCGTTTATGCCAGTCCCCAACCGATGGAAGAGAACCTCTCTCGCAGTGCAAGTCCTACATACTACCCGTAGTGTGGGTCATGTTAGGGGAATGTGAAGCCAACCATTTCACACGCCACTTGCTGAACTCCTCACATACCTCTGAAGTCGCAGAGCCAAGTGTCAGGAGTCATCCGGCAGGGGCCGGCAGCATGCTGATACGAGATTCTGGGCACTGGAGGGTTTGATGTTACCGTTCGTAGGATTTGAAACCGAGATTTTAGTTTTGTGGTTTAGGCCCAGAGGTTGTGGGATACAGTGCGTCTGTTCAGAATCGAGCTTTCGAATTTAGGGTGAAGGCTGCTCCCTCCACAAAACATGCTGGCCTTGCATGCTTCTAGTTAAGGGGAGCAGAACCAAGGTTTTAAGGCACAGCGTGTTGGATCATCAGTTGTAGGATCAGTGCCTGTGGCGCCGGACCGTTGCAAGCTTTTACGGTGCTAATGGTCTCCATTTGTGGTTACGGCTTATCTTTTTCCAAACCAGTTCATGTATTCTGGCGACTACTCATCTGCGTCATTTCTTATTATGCTGCGCGCCCAGTCCCGAGCATCGCTCTCGCCAGAAGCGATAGGTGTCTCTTTGATGGTTGGAATGGCACCGGCAATTTCGTTACGAGGGCTACGGCTCTGCTGCCACATGTTTGTCATAGCTTCATAACTGTCAATACCATGGATCCATTGTGTTGTTGTTGCCATTTTTGCGAATGCCGTTGGCAGAGCTTGGCACTGTGCTTCTGCCATAGCTATAGCCACTGTCATGACGACTGTCCCAGACGCTCGTTCGACTCCTGCTGCATTTGTGCGATATTGACGTTTGCTGCCTTTACTTTGGTCAGTTCACTGTTACCGTTGCTTTTCATTTGCTTCTGCTTGCGCCGTTACTCGAGTAACCACTTGACTTACGGCTGTTCCACGATGGTTTCTACACTGAAACTGTGCGTTTCCGATGCCAGCGCTGTGATCAGAGTTTTCTCCGGTTGTACTATATACTCTAAACCGACCCTAAGCCCTAGACCGAGTTGCGAGAGTCCAAACGCTGAACCTGCACTTTTTCCCCTCCTGACTCGGATGGCATTGTGACTCAGTGCTGGTTTTGTTGCAAGTCCGAAATTCCGGCTTTTAATTTTGAGTGCGCTTGTTTACGATCATCTTGACAGATGCCGTCATCCTGTTGATGCGTTCGTTGCAGAATGACTGTGAACGACTATGTTGAGGCTGCGATCTTTTGACCTCGTATAGATAGTGCCATTCCGTGCCTTGTTGTATGTGTGTATTTGCATACATATAAACATGGTCGGGGAGTACATACACTATATATATATATTGACATATGTATATGCAGATAATTACACACCCACATACATACATACATACATGCGTGTATATGTATGTATATATATATATATACACACATGTATCTGTTGTTGTGTGTTTGTGCTTTCGCCTGCGTGAGTGTGTGTGTGTGTCTGTGTGATTGTTTGGACTTCTTGCCACTCCCTTCACTCCCTAAGGATGGTGGACCAAACTCCAGGAGCAGCTACTGTGTCCACTTTCCGGCTTTCCCATCAGGCATGGGGATGGGAGGGGGAATCGGAAACCCTGTGCCCGAATGAAGGGTTTCAGGGCCAAAGGTGAAGAGAACTACAAGTATGATAAGAGGTTTTTTGGAGCTCAAAGTGCTTTATTCACGAGCTGTTTCAAGAGGGGTACATGTTGAGCTTGGAAGTGCTTGCTACCGCAATACCATGTCGAGGCTCCTTGCATCGGAAGTAAACTGCGCCTCAAAATTTAAGCTCTGAACACCCAGATGGTCAGGTTGCTGCCGTACCCGCCGTTTAAGCTGCGCGTCGACTGCTCGACGCTCGGCTTGAAAAAGAATTTTAGAGTTTAGAGGTAGAGCTTTCTGCGATCGCACCCTGCATCGCTGTCGCATGGAGCTTTCTGTCTTCAGTCGAGCCAGAATTTAGGGTGTCGGTTTTTGCTGATAGTCGCCGTTGTGCCAAGGCTGTCTTATCTGTTTGCGCAGTTCCTGTCCACGGGAATGTCATTCTGCACCCTGCAGCGACAAGCTGTAAAGCCGTCCCGGCTGCACGAAATTCGAGACGTGTCTAGACCCCAGCCGTGACCCTAAACCCTAAACTAACCTGCAACTCGTCGCTGCGAGGAAGCCTGGGCCGCATTTCCTCCTTGACGGCAAGTTCCTCGCGATGAAGCGACTCGTTCGTGCTACAGGGTATATCCGCAGCAGCCAGAACCACAAAATATCCCGAAATCCGGCAATCCGTAACTCCTCCCACGGGCAGGCAGGGTGTAGGCAGGACACCCTTGTTCAGCTTATGAGTATGATGCTCTTTATATATGTCCTGCCAAGGCCACCTCTTCCGATGACTGTGACTAGTGCGGCTGCTCTTGCTAACCCGGCCACTATCCACTTCTTTTCTCCTAAACACTAAAGACCTAAACCCTAAGCCCAGGTAGGCCCTGTAAGAACCTTGTGAACTCGAAATGCTGATCATGCTAACTTAAGCCCTGAGCCATACTTTTTTTCGACTTGAGGCTCATCGTCGATGGCCGGCCAGGGGAAGGCTCCAAATCATGCTTCATGCAGCTTCTTAATAATATAGGGGCCTTAATTATTGCCTATACTGTTTTGGGGGTTCCTTATTACAGTTATAGTATACTGGGCCCCAAAACCCTATTCTAGTTATGAAGGCCCCTATATTATCCCTTCTAGGGTTTAGGGTTTGGGGCAACCCTAAAGAGGTCTACGCAGCCGTGGCTCGACAAGCGTGTCGAAGCAATCCAAGCAAGCAAGCAGCTTGCAGCCCTGTTCTTAAAAGTCCTACCCTCAATTACCCTATCTCTCTCTATATATATGGTTATGTAGGTGTTTCTTTGTTTGTTTATTTGTAGAGAGAGAAGTTATAAAGCTTACACCCAAATACATACATGCAGACAAACATGCATACATACACATACACATGCATACACATCTACATGTACATGTACATGCACATTTACAGATACATGTACACATACACATACATATGCAGATGCAGATACAAAAACTCATACACATGCACATACAAATACACATACAACCACACAAATACACATGAATATACATATACATGTACATGTGCTTATGCAACATACATGTGCATGTCCATGTATTTAACTATACAGATGCAATACATATTCATATGCATTTCCATCTACGTATACACCTACCCGTACACACATCCATATACATATACATATACATACACCTAAACATATGCATCTACAAATGCATATACATGCACACATACATATACATAGACATCTACATGTACATGCACATTTACATATACATATACATGTATACAGTACATACCTACCTACCTACACACACATACATACGTACAGTATAGGATTTGGGAGTAGTCTTGGCTGATCGTGATGGAGGTAGAAGCACCTAAGAAGATTCAGGAAATCCGTCGAACACTCTTTAGCAGTCACTTGAATTCATTAGGTTATCCCACCTCCTGTCCCGAACTGCAAAGTCGAAAAAGCGGAAGACCCAACACGAATCCCAAGCGCGATCGTCTTAGGGATACTGGTGCCCTTTGACTTCCTGAGCTAGAAGACATAGTCAGATTGACAGAACGCCAGCATTCCTAGGCTAGGGGTCGTCAAAGGAAGCGTACGCAAAGGCTCTGCAAAGAAGTTAAATCCGTTCGAACTGTCTTTTTTCACCGCCTCAGCAAACCTTCCTGAACTTAGACTCACGCTTTCAGAAATTGAAGCTCCCAGACCTTGACCAACCTCGCTGCTGAATTACATGCTGTGCAAGTCTGAAGGAACCATCATCAGGCCCATGAACTTCTTGTCCTACATTCAATTACTGCTACTGCTATAATGGTGAGTGCCTTTCACTGAGAACCACTCTTGCTAGGTATCCGCGATTTAGAATCGTCCGACCTCTTGGCATTGGATGACTACATCCAGCCTCTTGACTTGAAGATGGGCGCTTACGTATGAACAATTACACACTTTATGTTCCCTTGAAGGCTAAACCCACGGTTTACGGCTCCGGGCTGAGTTGCTGGACGGGGAGGTGTCACTGACAGACCTGAGGGCCGGCTAGTATTGCTCCCGTAGTTGTCTCGGCCCAGATGTATTGTAGGAGTGGCTTATGTGCAACCGTAGTTCCGTCATGTTTATCCGGACCCTCAGATGGTTCAGAGTGTGACTTCAATTGATCCCGTTGATGCCAGCCGTGGCAACCACGGCATGAAGGGATGGGGCTTAGGACAATCGAGTTCGGGTGCAGATGTCTCAAGAAGACGGACACAGTCAGTAGAACCAGTACAGAACTACGAAACTTGACTTAGGCGAAGTTAGAAATATTTTTTACTCTTTGGTTATTATAATCCCTAAGAAACAGCTAAAATTACAATTTTTGCTAGGGATCCAAGTTCAGTATAGTTGAGCCCTTAAGCCATCATCATGGTCAACATTAGCCGAGTAACACCAAAAAACCGGGGCTAGCTCCCATAATGGGAGTTTCCGAAAATTAGGGGTACCTTATTTTGGGGTCCGTATAATAAGGATCCTACTATTTAGGGTACTATAAGAAAGGTCGCCTATTTTGGGCAGCTCCCAAAATTTCAACTCGAAGCACACAGCCTTAACTGCGAATTTCTAGATTGCCTTAACCCTCCTTTACTGAGATCCAGACCCTTGCTAATCTCTGCATCCTGAACACTCAGTGCCTTAAACCCTAACACCTCCAGAGCTGTAAACCCTAAACCCTACAGTGGAAGCTGCGAGCAAAATGGCTGGACTGTTCGGCGGCATCTTTGGAGGTGCGGCTGGGGGTGCAGGTGCAGCTGGAGCCCCGCCCGGGGGCACAGCTCCAGCTGCCGTTACAATCGCACAGTTAGATGGGGCTCTATTCGTACCTGGGCGCCAATTGATCAGATCGCTGTCGATCCCCGAAAAATTTCATGGTGGAGGAGCGAATGCAGCAATCACATCAAACGTGGCGGCAAAGGCAAGCTACGCTAGGACAAGTGGTGACCAACTGTTCAGCATCCCTGCTCATCTACAATTGCATGTGTCAACAAATCTCAGAAACCATCTTCTGACGAAGACTCCGAGTCACTACGCAGGGGCAGGGCACAGATTCCCAGCGATGGATGCACATCACTTTACATTCGAAGGCTTAAACCCTGTTCAACTGAATGTTTGGGCTGGACATGTTTTGAGGGCTTATTCAAAAGCAGCAGCCGTCTCCGATCTTGACGCTACAATTCTGCATACGATCGCTATGCGAACGGAAGCTGGGGATACAAGCTTCGGGGCCTTGCGAATCGGCACTACGGACTGGACAATTTTCAAGAAGCTAGGATTCGTTCGTGCTTTCGTGGCGTTCTTGGGCCTAATGCATCCTGCACCAAAGTTGATTGAAGCGGATCAGTTTGTCACTGCGATGGGGTTTCAATCTGTTGCAGATACAGACCCTACTGTTGTGGCAGGAGCTGCAGGGATAGCAAGTATGGTGGCTGCAGAAGATTTCCTGGCCATCGACAAGGTTCATGCTTTTCTTGCCCATGGGATCGCAATTTTCCTCCGTTCTGGAGGAATATCTGCAGACTCAGATGCAAGTGGAGAAGAGAGATATGGCATGGTAAGGCGAGTGGCTGAGCTAATTGGATGGCCTGAGTTGATGAGCAGTCGTTCAGTGGGTGAGCGACAAAGGAAGGAGAAACAGGCCACCACCATTGCGGGCTTGGTGCTTGGGCTGACATTTCCAGGTGCTCTTGCATGCTTATATGCACCGCAAGCACACGTTCACTATAATCCTGCAGCCGCGTTGAACTTGCCAGCGAATGCTGATGGGCCAGCCCCCTCACTTTGAGCGAACAGGCAAACTTACGGTATGCCAGTTCATTGTTCGCTCACCCTGCGTCATTCGTTCTTGATGGCCGATTGCCAGATCGCATTAGGCAGGGATGCGCATACCCAGCTGGAAATGCAGATCTCTTCTGGGCCAGCGAGACTATCGACCGCTTGGATGCTGATGGCACCTCGATTATTTTCCTTACTGCAGCTCAGGTAGACGCTGTAAGAAGTCGCAAGCGGCGCTTGACGCAGATAGGCTTGTTCTCGCACATCGACGCAAGAGCTTTCGGATTCAATCTTCGCTATGAGTTGCCTGTCAGCGATTGTTTCTGTGATGCACACCTACCTTGAAGCACATCCTGAGGCTTACCCTGGTGGAACAAAGGCTGCTTCTATTCGTCACGTTGGAATCAGTTCGCCTGGAGACCGAGTGGTGATGCAGCGTGTCTCCGGGAAGCTGGATGTGCGTGAAAAGGCAAGTCTGGCTTTGGAGCTTGCTCAAGCACCAAACAGTGCACTTCAGAGCCAGTTCGGCTCCTCTAGGCAAACTTGCTCATGTAAGAGCAGACTTGCCCTAACTAGCAGTCCAAGCAAAGCACTTGAGAACCAACACTGAAAAGTGGGAAGGAGGGATATTCTTTGGCCTTTGTTCAGTTTGTGCTCCTTTGGTGAGGTTGTCAGCCCTCCTTTCTGCGTCTACCGTGTAGATGGGGAGTAGACCGAAGAAGACGCATGCTGACTCCATGACGTAGCTTTCTGTTTGGATACATATACATATACATATACATATATATATATATATTGTCATGTGGCTGTCCTTGCTTACTGGAGTGAAGTCAGCATTCGAACCAGTCCAGTATCACGCCGACCTCGCACCATGAACCTCGCCTGGCATGTCCGAGTTGTGAGAGCGTAAACCCTAAACCCTCATGTCAAAGCACTTCTGAACCGAGCGACGCCGTCTGGCAGAATACGGGTTTCGAGAGCGTAAACCCTAAGCCCTAAGCCCTAAACCCCTACTATTTTGGGGGGTTCCTTATTAAAATTATCTCATAATGGTCCCCAAAACCCCATTCTGATTATTAAGGCCCCCTACATTAACAGCCCGAATCAGCGCTCCGAGGCGATGCAAGCTGGGTCCTTTCAGGCCTGGTACGGCGCGTGCCTTACAGCAGGATCTTGGCTCAACAGGGTTTGAAAGCGCAGAGAAGTAGAGTTTGTTTAGAGACTTCGGGGTTCGGTTTCGGCGGTTCAGTGAAGTTTAGAGTCAAATCAAAGGTGTTGTTTTCAGGCGTGACGGGTCCTGTCACGGGCTCAGCCCATGAAGGGTTTGTGGATATTTATATAGGTGATCGCTTCAGTATAGCTGGGTGACTGTCAGTGCTGCGAATTCTGCTGACAGGAGATCTCAACAGCCAAGAACGAGTCGGATCGGATTCGTGCAGCAACTCGTCGAATTGGACATTTCTGTCGATGAGTGGCGTCGCCGAAAGGGTCCCCGAAAAGATTGCGTAAGTCCACGTATCATCATATCTTTCACCTGCTTACCCGACACCATAAACCCCAAACCCTTATGCACACCCCGAAACCCTAAACCCGTTTCCTACACAGACCACAGAGGTTTCCTATTGATTCTTCAGGTGGAGCTTCATGATACCCCGTTTAGGGTCGTGAGTGTAGGGTTATGGCTTGGTGTGTATAAGGAAATTTACTGTTATTAGGTTAGAGCTTTTGGAGGTTGAGGGTCCTGAGCTTAGGTTTAAGGGTTATGGGTCCGAAATTGTGGTATCGGGAGCTTGAGGCTTTGCAGCATGTCTCTGGATTCGGTGTATGTTTTGAATTCGTGACATGTAAAGTTGGGGTTGAGGAATGTTGAGGTATCAGTGTAAGCCTCATGCGCTTTTCGGTGCACGTGGCCCAGAGACGGATCTCGGTGACGGCCCCGATGCTTGAAACTTCAGCACTCGCATCTCTGGAGTTGGTCGATCCATCTGGCTCCGCCCTGGAACAGCTTGTGTATTTAGGGATCGGAACAAGTACCAAAAATATTCCTCAGGGTTCCTTCTTCTAATTCTACTATAACGTGCCCCAAA
Source organism: Symbiodinium sp. clade A Y106 (assembly GCA_003297005.1). Lineage (NCBI taxonomy): Eukaryota > Dinophyceae > Suessiales > Symbiodiniaceae > Symbiodinium > Symbiodinium sp. clade A. The sequence goes on along the minus strand of BGNK01000755.1, from coordinate 54,785 downwards.
ACTCCATTATCATTCTTATTAAGGCCCCTATGTTAACGCAGCCCCAGGCCCAAGCAGGAAACTGTCGGATGCGACGTTCGAAAGTCAAGCCCTGCACACCTTGGTTTTGAGATGGCACATGCTCACCCTGCAACAGCGCGTAAGGAGAAGGCGGTTTAGGGTTTTGGTTCCTGCTGGCCGCTGGGTTCCAGCTTCTTGCCGGGGGCGGCTTGTAGCTACTGAGCGGGAGTGTTGAATCTAGAAACCCTCCCATGCGCGCGACGGATAAGTATCCTGAGGTGGAAGAGCTGAAGAAAATGCAGCAAAGGACAAAGACGGAGTTGGGAAAGCTGCGACGGATTCAGGACAGGATTATACTGAAATATGCTACATCCGGAATGCGAAACCACGAGTCTTGCATTTCCGCTGTTTTGAGGGATTTCATCAGCCAAGCCTAAACACCCGACGCTCTGGACTCGACATGTCCGGGCAATAATTTTCGGGACAGCCGAGCAGCGGCCATCACTGGCCCAACACGAAGCTTTCGCTTTGCTCGTTTATTGTCTGCATTGGGGGAGCAGATGTTGAGTTGTTATTGCTAGCGGTCTCATCGAGACGTCGCGGTTGGCGCTTCTCACCTTGACTTGGATATATGATGTCAACCAGAGTTTAGCTGTGACACCGAAGAGGCTTGACCGCTTTGTTCAAGCATGTCTTGCACTCCAGAACGGTTAAAATCAGAACACAATCATTACCTGACGGTTCTTTGCAGTGTTTGCTTCGCTTACTTGCTGTGCCCTTTCGCTACACGAAGATTGCTCAGTATGGCCAGCTGGAGGCCCTTGCAGCTGTCCGTGGTTCTGTAGGTTCTTGTGTGAAGGTGTGGATGCAAGTGATGGTGTTTTGGGGGTCGTGGGCAGTGGGACGAGGGGTCGGTCGAGATTCCGATTCAGGAATGAACAGTCACTACTGTTCATTCGATATGGGTTTAGGGTTTAGGGGCAGTCCCAGTTGCAGGATAATCGCCTGTCGCAGCTGAAGACGGATCTGAAGGCAAAGTGGAGACTGGTCTCGGCTTTACAGGTTTAGGGCTTTGTGAGTGGAAGGCTTTAGTGTTTCACTTCTGGTGATGGCGATGTAAGATGTAGGGTAAGCTAGCACCCCCAAGTACCCTTTAATAGAGCCCTGATGGTCCTCAATAGTTGGTATCTAGGCTAAAGTAGAGGGTAGTTGGGGGGTGCTGGAGTTTCCTGCCTCGGAAGTGGTATCTTCTGGGGGGGTCGTCTTGAAGGCAGCATTTAAAATTCCGGTATGTTACTTCCTGCATACATGCTGTGGATTGAGAACTGGTGATGCTGAGGCGGTACAGTAGAGCCTAGTGATTTCAAAAACCTGATCGAAGCCATGCATCTTGAAATCGCAACCACATAGAGAACCTTTCTCCAAGCATCAGGATTAAAATGTAATACCTGGTGGAGCGGATACGTAGAACCTAGTCAGAGAATGCATGCATCCGAAGTATACGCCCTCGATACCGTACCGGCTTAGCCTGTTAGGAGCCAATTGAGCACTGCCAGTCGCGTGCCAACCATCGTAAGCTCTACCAGCTCCAACACCTTGAGCCCCAACCCTAAACCTAAACCTGCTGATCTCGCTCTCGAAAGAAGATCTCCTATGCACTGCGATGTCTTATTTAGATGCGTACTGGGTACTGAATACCATCACGATGATTCTCCTCTGAGTGAATTCCTCGTTGTTTGCTTTACTCCTGTCCCTGTGCACCCGCTGTGGTGGCATTTTCACCTCCATGGACCGGAATTTGCCATCCCAAGTGATGACCTATCCCGACTCTGAGCCCTGAACCCTTGACATGCGAACCGAAACGACCCGGGACTCAGAGGTGGACTCGACTCTCGATCGACTGCCAGGCATCCTTGCCAATTCCGGTGTTGGAGCTTCGCTGTTTTGGGGCTCCAGTGTCTCAGGGTATAGGGCAAAAGATTTATTTTGTATTTGGGCTCAGGGTTTAGAGGGTTTTTAGGGTTCAGGGTTTGAGAGTTGAGGCTGCGCTGCGAACTGCTGCAAACCTCGGGGTCAGAGACCACACACAGATCAGCTGCTTGTTAAAGGCTTATTTAAGTTGGCCCGTGTGTTTTAGTTTATGCAGGTGCCGCTGTTTGGCCATGCAGCTGTAAGCTGCTACACTCAAAATCTCTTGCCGCGGTACTGCTCTAGCAGGTCGAGAATTGTGTTAGCAGCATTCTCTCGCTGCTCGTAGTCGTCCTTGTGCTTCCGTCTTATGACGGCCAGCAAAAATTGCTATGCTCGTACGTCCTCATCATTGTCACTTAATGCAGAGGCAAGCATCATTAATTACTACAGATCTTGACAGGCAACGCTGGATCTGGGCCTGGGCTTTGGGAGGACTCCCCATGAACATAGCTGAGCCCATTCCCTTCTAGCCCTGCGCAAGTAAGGTGCTATATGTGCCCAATCCTGTTTCGAGGCTCGTATGTTAAGCTTTGGGATTGAGGACATTACACTCCGGTGTCCGACGAGGCATCCACACGAGAGCCGACTGCTTCACTCTTAGTCACAAAAGCTATCCTGAAGCCCTGCAGCCCCCAACCAGGTACCCTTCTGTCAAGATCTGCCTTAGATGACTGCACAGCAAGCCCCTGCAGAGAGCAGGCCAGAAGCAACATGAAGTTAATGAAGGCCACTTTGGCTGCAAAGCATGCAGGGTGTTCAACCCGGGTTATAGTCCTGGCAGTCTTGGCCTCTTTGCGGAGGCTCTGCCGCAAGGAGGCCAAATCCAGGACAGGTCAGCGAGGCCCAGGAAACGACGGAGAATAATATAGGGGCCTTAATAATTACCTATACTGCTTTGGGGGTTCCTTATTATCATTATAGTATAACGGCCCAAAACCTATTCTAACTATTTAGGCCCCTACATTAAACACATCTGCGCACCAACGAAAAATGCCCAGGGACACAGGAAATCCTGACGTCCCCGCAGGTTCCGTTGATGCTGGGCTTGCAACGTCTTGCAAATCAAGCTTCATCATGCAGACAGAATCACCTCAAAACCTGTGTGAAGCTATGGAGTGCTGCAATGCCTGCCTTTGCACCCCCTCCCCTCCTCCACATCTAAGTACACCGCAGCATATACGCTTTGGGTGATCTTCGTTCGTAAGCAGCCGTAGTTCAAAATCTTGAGCCCTAGAACGGTTCTTCCGTTTTAGTTTCCAGGCCACACTGGTGAAAATGCCAGCGTCGAGTGGCCACCTGAGGACCTTAGGGTTCAGGGTTGAGTTTTTAGGGGTTAGGGTTTAGGGTTGATTAAAGCTGCATCGCAAAGTTTAGCGCTGTAGGGGGTTACGATGTCTGGAGGCTTCAGGATTTCGGTTTACGGGCTGAGGCTACTTGGTTCAGGGCTTTTATTTATGTAGGGCTTAAGATGGTGGGGTTGTGAGGATCAGGGTGTCAGGGTCTCTTTGGAGGCTTGTCTCGAAGACTCGGTACGAAGAATCTCCTAGGGCAGCATTGCTCTCATCACATGCAACTTGGTCTCTTGAAGCTACTATAGGGGCCTTATTACAAGTATAGTATAATGGGGCCCAAAACCCTATTCTTGTTATTAAGGCCCCTATAGTAGTTTCCAGGGTTCGTGTGTGATTGACTTCGGCATTCCTGCTTTTAGCGAAGCATTAGGGTCACCGCTTCCCGCTGCGTGGTTGTGGGATTTCTTCTGCTGGAATCTGGATCACATGCTCTCCTTCCATGCGCGGCCATTGCTTCCAATCCGCACGGTCTCAAACCCCAAAGACAACCCCGAAGAAGATGCAGACCCCAACCCCGTGCCCACCGAATGCAGACCTGAAGCACATCTGATCTGCAAAGGACCCCGCAAAACATAAGCGATGGTCACAGGGTGTTATTTCAGCTTCGGCAGAACTTGCTTCATGGTTTGCGGGGTTTAGGACTGGTTTAGGCTTTGCAAAAGAAGTTCAGTTTGCAGCTTCAGGCTTCCTTTTCTGTTGAGGGTTTAAGGTTTAGGATTTAGGGTTTGGGGGGGGGGGGGGGNTTGTGTTTGGTGTTTTGTGGTTTGTTTTTGTTTGGGGTTTGTGGTTTGTGGTTTTGGGGGTGGGGGGGGGGGGGGGTCTGGGGATTTTGAGATGGATCCGGGCTCCCAGACATTGGTCATGCTTTCGCTGCAGGGTTTGTTGCCTGATGTTGCTGGTCTTCTTGGGCCAGCTTGTGTTACCCTGAACCCTAAACCCCTAGACCCTAAACCCCTAAACCCCAAACCCCTAAACCCTAAACTATGCGCCGGAGTTGTGAGCGACCAGTCGTCAGATAAAGGGCAGCGCAACATCAATCATACCAGCGCCAAATCTCCAACAGATCGAAGCATAGCTTCGATCTCCAAGCACATAGTCACAACTGGAATCCTGTCCTGCCCGTCATCTACGCCGTTTCAAGCAACACTTTCACTCAGAGCGCACACCCTGAGCAAGCACGGAGGAGCCTCCACATGCTTTTCTTGCTCGGGAGCTTGAGAAGAGGGGCGCAGAAGTTGCTGGCCGCCTTCAACTCTGAAAAGTTTAGGACTCCCTGTCCCTGCAGCTTTGACATGTCCAGTTTGCCTTTGCAGCCCGTGTGAGACCATGCGGGTGCACAAGGCAATAAGTTCATGTGTAGGTGACCAGTGACAGACATGAAGCCAGTCACAACAGGATCCTGTTGAATGAGAAGGGGATATTTGTGGCGTGCTTAGATGAGGGTTTTGGTGCTCGCTGATTTTAGTTTCGTATTGATTCAGTCTACGAACATGCTTAGTTAGCTTCGAAATATACGTACATATGTGCTGATACGGGAGTTTGCACCTCTCACTGTACCTCTCAAAACGTCGGGCATTCTGCACATTGCCGACAGGCCAAGTAGCTAACCAACAATTACGTGCATCGGTGCCTCATGCACTGGCCGCTTTGTATGGGTATACGTCTGTGAGTATGTCGATGCACAGGCCTGCATGGCAACCTCTGTTAATCAAACACAGTGTTGGGAGTGCGCATAGTTTTTGTGTAAAGACCTCTACTGTATACATATATATTCATAAGATGCGAACACATACAAAAACACATAGGTAGATAGAAGCAGAAAAACCAGTTCCAAAAGCTTTGTATGTGCGTATACATTCATACATACATACATACATACATACATACATACACCGTGCGTGTGTTAAACAAAGCCTTATCTACAGACGCATGTGTATACCTTGTAAAATGCAATCTGGTTTTTGGTTTGCAGACATGACACCACGGATGCGCAGATGCCTTCAGGCGTAGATGGGTGCAGAGCAATGATCCGTTGATGCGTGTAATTAACATAGGCTCATGTGTGCCCTATGCTAGGATGCTTGCACGGTCGGTGTGTGTGTGTGTGCATGTATTCTAAAAGATGTGTACACATACATACGCACTTACGTATACACATATTGGTAAGGTGTATGTGCATCACAGAGACACCGGAAACGTAGAGAGAGTGAGAGAGTGAGAGAGAGAGAGAGAGAGAGAGAGCGAGCGAGCGCGAAGGACATGGCTCGAGAGATAGCGATAGCGATGCGAAGCGGGATGCATGTCCTTCGTCCTTTCACGTGTGCATGCTATGTTCAGTATTCATGTCACATTTGGTTTTCAAGTGGCTTAGTGGTCGATAGATTGGCCCTCCCCCGGGCCCCTTTCAGATGTCCTAGCGCCCTTCTCCCGTCCAACTTGGACATGTCAGTCTGGCAGGGGTGGAGAGCATGGTTCAAGCAGAAGATCGTCCGAAACCCTGAACCTCATGCCTAAGTTCCCGCTTACCAGTAAGGCTGCACATGCTCTCTTCGCAGAATCACGCAGTCCTCAACTTGGATTTGAGAGGCCATGTACTTGCGGCGTTAAGATAAACATAGAGGTCCTGAGAATAGTTCATCAGGCCGCAGCACTGGCTGGCCACTCGCACGGCCGCGACAAATAGCAATATTCGTGCAGATCTGGACTTCAAGACGGGTGGCATGCCACCAGCAGAAGGATATCGTCGCAAAATCAAAAGGGTTGTAGAGAGTTCCGTGTATGCTCTCGGCATGGGGACTTCTCAGATTCCGGTTCCGCATTCTGTTTAAACCCTAAACCCTAGGTTTGTTGTTTCCTTCTCCTCGCTTGCTTGGGAAATCGATGTCAACCCAGACCCTGTCTTCCGCCCGCTGGCAAGGACAGCTGAGACCCGTTGGGTTCAGAGTTTAGGGTGTCGGGGTTTAGGGCTAAGGGGTTTCTGCAAAAGAATCGGTTTATGGTTCAGGAAGTAGTATCTTATGTCGGCAGACCTTGGACGTCCTGCAGCACTGGGCACCCGAATGGCTTTGGCTTTGGACCTGCTTCTGGCGTTTGATGCAAATTTAGGGATCGCTTGTTTGGAGTTCCCTTTTAAAAACCCTACTGTTCCGACTTTCTAAGACATTCGTAGGTGCTTCCTGAAAAGGCTTTACGGTGCTTTCAACTGACAAACGAAGGATTTCAGAAGGGGTCCTCCCAGCAGGAAAAAGAAGGGACTTTCGCCAGTACTGGGCCCGAGTTTTCATATTATTTGGGTTTGTTTCTTAGACAGCCTTACTTGCCAAAGCACTCAAACATAGCGTGTTGTATGTTAGACCGTTTTCATATTTAGCAAAGTCAGCAGAACCGTTCTTACGTGCTTCCAGATTCGGAAGCTAGGTGAACATTTTCTTTGAGCAAGCGAGACATAGCTCATGGCAGGGTTCTAGGCTTAAGCTCACTTACATATGTCATGGAACTCTTTGCAACTGGGTTGGACTCGAGAAGAAATTTGCCAGTCACCGAGGCACCCACATGCAGGTGTTCCAATGCTTTCATCTCGCTACTCTCCGCCAGGTAACTGACCAGTAAGGTCTTAGCCAGCGTTTGTGCTTCGGCACAAGCGTGACTTCAATACTTACAGCCCTGACAGATAGAGGTGTTGGAACGTGTTTGTCCTTTTCGTGCACGAGCGGGCCTGATGGCACAATGATGTCATATCAGCTGCCGGGACGCTTCTACGTTTGGGTCGGGAATTCTGTACATGCGCATCCGCAAGCTGTGTTTGAGTCTGTGGTCCTGCTGCTGCACCTGCCATTGCCACGGCTACCGCTTGCTGCTGCTGCTGCTGCTACTACTACTACTACTACTACTACTACTACTACCAGCCCTACCACCACAGTATAGTACTAGTACGAGTACTTGTACTCGTACTAGTACTAGCACTAGGACTAGTACTAGGGCGAGTACGATTACTACTAGTACTACTAGTACTACCAGTGCTACTACTACTACTACTACTGCTGCTACTGCTACTGCTACTGCTACTGCTACTACTGCTACTTCAATCTGCTTGTACTCTTACCCCGACTGCTACTGCTACTGCTCCTGCTGCTGCCGATGCTGCTGCTGCTCCTGCTACTGCTCCTGCTACTGCTACTGCTACTCACTACTGCTGCTATTGCTGCTACTGCTGCTACCACTACTGCTACGTTTCCACTGCTACTGCTGGCTTTGGTTCTTCAGCAGAGTATTCCCCTAGTTTGTATGGGTGGGACGTCCCATCAGCTCGGACACGGAATATAAAGAGAGGGGTGTACTTACTTCGCGTCGATGCGAAGCAGTTGAACGGCAGAATTAGTTCCTGCGTGCTTTTGGCACAATGTTCTCTGCACAATCGGGACATATACAAATAAAAAAGCGTTCAACACGGTGGCCGAGATATAAATTGGTCGATGGCTGTGCAAGAACATCAGGATCTGATCTGCTGAGTCTTTTCTGAAGGGAGTCCTCACCACATCCCCGGGCTTTGAACGGCCCTGGGTTGGTTTGGTCGTGCCTTTTCGCATCTTTTTGATGGCAGTCACCGATGATCAAAGTCTAAGTCGGGTGCAGACTGATAGTTACCAAGTTCCCTTGTCATCAACATACCCAGGTGCCTTGGGCATACTGTTTATCACCATGTCCTTACTCCTAGTATAAGAACTGGAACCCGACACATCGCGGGAGAAACGGCTGCTGTCTTGAGCCGTGTCCTGCAGACTTGTTGCTTGCAGCAAAGCTTGACGGGCAAGCCACCTTACATCTTCAAAAGACGGAGGTCGCTGGTGTGCTTGTTTCGTCCGACGGCTGCAACGGTGCGAGGGGCGCCGCGTTGTTCCGATGCAATACGCGGTCCCGACCCCGGTCGATATGTTGGCAGCTTCGCTTCTGCCCTTACGAGTTGTTCCCAGAAGCGGTGCAAGCTTGATACTTTGCTGCCTTGGTATTGAATGCCTCCGAACCCGGCATTCGCTGTTTTAGTTAAGTAGTGTGGTAACACTCTGGGGTTCTAGTGTTCAGGGTAAAGTGCATTGATTCCCGCGGCCGCGCGGCGTGCGTGCAAAAGTGTTCATTTTGCCCATGCGTTTTGGGGTTTGGAAGGCGTTTCAGGTACGAAACGTGAGGCCCCAAAGCCCCAAACCTCGGTGAGCTCTTTCTCGAGGCTGGAGGTTGGGTTTTTTATGTGGAGCTTCATCATTCTGGAGTTAGCGCTTGCCAAGTTAAGGAGATGTTATGCATAGGTGAGAACTGCACGAGCGGGAAGGGGTTGGCAGCAATTTCGACCATGGGCGCTCTACTGTTACGCGTCAAAGATTGCTGACGGATCGCTGGAGTCATGCAGCTCGGTCTCGACCAAGCTTTTCCCTAAGCCATACCCTGAGAATCAAGCGGCCCAAACCTTGTATGGTAGGCAGCGACAACCACGCATCAGCAGTGCTTATGTGCAGCTGTACTTGACAACGGGTTTGCATTTTCCCTGTCTTTCTTCCTGCTGAGAGAGCTCTGAGTCCGAAAGTACGAGGGTAAAGTTGTTTTTTATAATGTTGGCAGGACCCGCGAATCTAGGTTCAATATCAGGTTTTTTGTTAATGACACCGGCTTTCTGAAATAAGAGGCATACGGCCATACATAAAGAAACTACTGTAAGTGATTTGACTGAAGCTCAGCGCAGCGACGTCACTTTCTACCTTGAGCCGCCGGAAGTCGCGGAGATCGTGTTTGGACTCGCGGCTCAAGGCGGGCGGCTGGCGGTTGAGCTGCCAGAGGCGAGCGCATCGTCGCGCGTAGCAGGGGAGGAGAGTGCCACCTTGTCACGTGTGGACCGGGATCACAAGCAAAATTCTCGCTATTCTGATATGTGCTTTAGTAATTTAGGAGTCTGAACACGGACGGGTCACAGTCTTACTTCATTGGATGACATAAAGTGGTTGTGATTGTCACCTATTCACGAGCATGGGTGGGAGTTTGCAGACTGTTCCGAAAACTTTGGTCTCTACACAGAAGTCGTTCCGAGCTTGGTGGACTGGGGTTTGGCGGGCCTGTTGTCGAGATGTCGATATTCAACCGAGCAGAACGGATATACTGTCGATATGCCCTGTACGGCCCTGAACAAAGCGTTTCGCTGCGCAGGAAAGACCGGCCTAACACCTTCTGCATCTTGCGAGGTCTTCTTTGTAACTAGCTCTTCATGCCTTAAGTACTGAGGTAAACTGGACTCTCCTAAGCCATGAGCCCCTGAGAGCCAACAATGCCTATGTTCTGAGTGCCCTGTCCAGCTGCATTGTCGAGACTCCCCATGACTGGATGTACAGCTCTTCAGGACAGATCATGCGAACTTTGTAGTCTTTTAGGTAGGCGAAAGCACTCTCCTCCATCGGAAGCTTTGTACCTTGTTGCGAACCTCTTGACTCAAAAGGACGATGGAGAACAGCAGAGGGAGGACGGTTCGTTTTTCCGTTCTTCCCGTCAGTGTTCCTCAATGTGGTGGAATGGACATGGCTTGCAGTCCGACCTACCGAATCCATCAATATTGCAATGTTGACGGTTCTGCTATGTCATGTTCCACATGGACATACTATAGATCTTCGCTTCGAGTACGAGCAACAGTGGAACAGCTATTCGGAAAAGTACAATTCCTATACAAAGTGGGGTCGTTGTTCAAGCTCCTAATGCAGGCACCGGCAGATGCCTGCATTTCTGTTGGTTCATGAGTTGATGTCCACTTATGCCTGTTCCTTTGATGCCGCTACCGACGTAATATGCTGGTATTTACACAGGAAAAACCACTGAGTTGAACGGAGGCAAGTGTTGATGCGAAGCAGTGCTTAGCATGGAGCAGAGCAGCCCCGCCGTAGGTGATCGCTCGTGTGGGCCATGTCTGTAAGTCCATGCAAGTCCCAAGTGCCACAAGCTGGCTGCAACTAGTGCCGGTTCATTCCACCATAACGTCTGCGGATTACACTTCCGGACGGCTGGCATAATGCGAGCAGGACATTTGGCAGAAGCTGCAGAGCACTCCTGGTATTGCTAGTTGTTTGGCCACCTGCCTGTCCCAAGTACCACAGAATTGCCCAATGTTTGGTCGGTTCCACTTTTTATGCATTAGGAAGAGCTTGTTGGAATTGATCAAGTGGTTAACATATTCATCGCGCAGAGTTTGAGCTTTCAGCAGTCGCGTGCAAGGTGAAATATTAAGTAGGCAAACACGTGCAGCCGCCACATTCTGTCACCATACCCTGACCCCAGTTGTCTTATGCTGTCAACCACTATGTCGAGCCGTTCAAGTTTCTCTGATGCCAGCCAAACTATGTATGGCGAAGCAGCACGGTCAAAAACAGCTGAACGTCAACCTTCGCCGTAGCGGCCGTCCACCCAAACCTACCTTGCACTCCGAGCTAGCGCAAAATGGCAGCTTCATATTCTGATGCTCGGTCATCTTAACCTCTAAACCTCTCTAAACCTCGTTCATTTGAACGGGTGCGTTTCTCGTTATGAAATTATCAGGACGGCTGGTCAGCTCCTTCTGTCCGCTCTGCTTATTACACCGACTTGTAACTGTGCCCCCGATCAACTTGTTGAGCCACTGGCTTCTCAGCGTGATTTCTGTTTTTGTTGAGGCCTCAGCTGATTTCAGATCCTGACACTGAATGAAATTCCCACAGTGAACAGACCCTCCTCCAGCCCATGCTCCAAGTCCGAAGCAAACGTGAGAAGCTATGGTCTGGCACTTCAACCTGAAAGCGATCGCCTCCGAGAAGAAAACAAGCTTTGCGACTTCGTGTTGCAATGTATGTATTCCTCCTTATATGGACCATGGCAGTTGCGGTGAACTTCTCGCCGCTAATCCAAGCTTAGCCCTGAACACCCTATTGGCATTGGCCTTTAGACATTACATAGCATCCTTTGAGCTTTTAACCCACGACTCTGCCGCCATTTACGGTGCCAGGCTTAGGGGTTTGTCTTAGCATCCATTGTTGGTGTCCTTTGTGAGTTCAGAGCTTCTTGGGTTGACATGACTGCACATGCTGCTGGGACTGTACCCTAAACCCTAAACCCTATGTAACCTACATCTTCGACTCGAAGTTCATGCGGCAAAACTAAATCTGATCGTGCCCGAGCCGCGGAAGCGCTAACTTGAACTCGGAAGCCCCTTGAACTCTACTGCATTCAGGATCTTAGGGTCTGTGAACCATACACAAAAACATGCAACATCAGGCTTGTTTAGATCTCAGCTTCTTTCGGATTTGTTGCAGAGTTTCCATAAATTCCACCTGCAGGGCTCAGGGTCAGCACTGTTTCCTATCCTGAGGCTTTGCTGCTTCTTGGCCATCTACCGTGGCTCCGAAGGCTTTACAAAAGAGGAGGCCTTGTCGGCCATCCCACGTGCAAACACATACCATCTTGGCCACTTGAGTTTTGTAACACTGCGGGTTCGTCTTTCGGATGTAGGGTATGAGGTTAAGCGTATATAGGTATAGGGCTAGGCGAGCCTTGTCCTGTAGGTGCTCCTTTAGAGCACAAGTTCACACTCAATTTAAACCTTGAGCCCGCCCGCACCCTGCTCGGGAGGTGCGAGGAGGGGACCTGTCACGGAATATGGCACAGTACACAGTATAAATTGTACGCCACGCAACATGCTTGCGCATCTGTGCCATAAGTTGTGATGGGGTTTGAGAGCTTGAGCTACAATCTTGATCTAAGTACAAGTTCGATGCTAGACTGCATTGCACAGCTGCCCAGTGCCACCTTGGGTTATCATGGTTATCTGATTCTGGTCATACCCCATTCCCTGTTTCCTTGTCCAGAGGACCTTCTGTGACTCAGTGAGGAAGTCTGTGGGGGAGAGCGATGGGGCGAGACAGAGACAAGCGTGAGCCTTGGGGGGAGGCTGCGCACCAAGGCCCTCATGCCAGTACGGAAGCAAGCACGCAAGCGCAGTCAAGCACGACAGAAAGACACAAGCCCTGTCAAGAGACAAGGGTGAGGGAGGGACGGGAAGGCAAGGGCGTTGAGTGGTACACAGTGGTCGTTGTGGCTGTTTTGGTTGATTGGTGGGTGGGCGGGTCGGTCGGTGGGTTGGTTGGTTGGTTGGTTGGTTTGGCTGCGTCTCCTGCTGCTGCTGTCGTTGTAGCTGCGGCTCGCAGTGTTTCGGTGGTGATGGTGGTGGTGGGGGCGGTTTTGTGGTTTTTGTGTGGTGCTGCTGGTGGTGGTGATTTCCCCGCTCATGCTCCAGCCCGCACCCGCACCGCTGCAGGTTGAGAACCTGCACGTACTGTTCGACTCCTGTTCTGTGGCTGTTCGGCTGCAAACAACGCTGGTTAGCGTGGCAGTGATTTTGAGCTACCACAGGAGACTGTATTAAGTCGGGGCCCCAAACCCCATACAACCTTAGCCCCAGACGTGGATTCTGCCATGGGCTTTCCTAGAAACTCTTCATGCAGATAAATGCAAATTCTATGGTTGGTGCGAGCCTGCTACTGCGGAGGTACAAGAACTGTGCGTCACACGTTCTAGCCAGCACCCTCAATTGCTCCTCTTTACCACGTGTGCAAAAGCACAAGCTTTTGAATCTCAACTCATCAACTGCCGAGTTGGTACCCAGGGCGATGCACTGGAGTCACTAAAGGATGCGAGTTTACAGGACCGGGTCTTGACCAGACAGTTCATTGTGGGAGGATGTTTTTGTCATGCCCTTCAGTTGCTGGCGTGTGTGCGAAAAACATACTATAGTGGCCGAATTATTACCAATTCTATTTTGGGAGTTGCTTTTTATGTTCACAGTATAGCGGGGCCCAAAGCCTTATTCGCATTATGTAGGCGCCTTTATTGACTAGCAGGTTTGGAGACCTTGCCGTACTCCTACGCATAGCCGTACGGTGAGGCAACCAAACTGGAGGAAAGGTACTAGGTACAGTATCGAGCAAGCCTGGCGCTTCGATTTGCCGAGGTGGAGACAGTGCAATCAGGACGGGAATTTGCTTGCCATTGGGACTTCCGGGTGATCTTTCGACTTGTGTGCTCTGACGTCTTCAGACTCGCGCTGCTTAGAGCAAGGGCCGAGCAAGGAAGGCACACTCGAGCGGAGTTCTACAGACAGAAGATTGCAGCAACGACAGATGCAAACATGTGTAGGGTTTCCGATGCAAATTTTCGAAGAATCAGCCGGAATGACAGTATGAATATTTGTTTATAGTCGTGCTGCCAGGTGTGACATGCGATGTTGGGGAGGAACAGGATCAGGTTCCCAGTCCTTCATCATACTGGTCTAGACCACTCCAAACCGCTGCAACCTGAAAGCTCCTAAATCCCCAAAAGCCTGGGATTTCGGATATCCTGTTACTACATAATAGTGGGATAGGGGCGCATTCAAAGCAGGCCTGAGGGCCATTGAGTTCGTCAGGGTCGCACCTGGGGCTAGACATAGCTTTCCAGTTTGAAGTCTTGCAAGAAAAGTTCCGATAGCAGCCACGCCTCCGATCCGAGAAACAACGAAGTAGAACGGCAAGCCCCCTCAGGACGGCAAGAACTGCGCAGGACTTAGTCTGAAGAGTGTTGAACGTCGACGTGGCAGGTTGGGATTTTGTGACGGGCTGTCGTAGCGTTTGCGATGTGGTCTTTCAGGCTACTAGTACCGGGGACTCCGAAAGTCCCCAATGCCGATCCGGAATCCTGACTGGGCTTGCCCCACCCGAACATACCATACCTGCTCTGTGACTTTGCTCGTTCGTCATTTTGGCCTGTCTATCTACTCGGTGTTTTCTCTTCCCTCTGTTTCCTCTTTCCCCGCTTTGTCGGTGTCTCGTAGCGTTAATTCGTCCCTCTGTCAGTCTGTGCAAGTCCAGTTTCGTGTCTTGCTCGTTTTGTTCGAGTTGGAGATGACTTTCGTCGTTGTGTGTTTGTTTTTGTGTTTAAGTGTGCACGATGTCTCCGCGTGTGGCACGAGGGCGCCGAGGCTCTCGGTTGTGTGTCACAAGCAACACGGCTAGTCGGCTTTCAGCACACGTTGCGTGGGGAGTTAGACGAATGTAAACTCCTACGCAGAAAAGGTCGCAAGAGTAGATCCCTTTCCATCCACGAGAATAGCTAGGTGGTGAGGGGTCCGAACCCGAAAAAGAAGCAAGCTTCCATATGTGTGTACACAATATGTACATAAGAGTCTACAGTCTATATCTACAAGTTAAGACACACACACATATGTATGTATGTATGTATGTATGTCTATATACATGTGTGTATATATATATATACGTGTGAAGAAGCCTTCGTCGGGTATGGACATGCCTTGCTACGTGCCCCTCAGGCCGGTCGAGCCCAAGTTGGCGGGTCGGCACCTGCCTTCGCTGCTGATCCAGGCTCTGATTCATGAGTTCAGGGTTGTAGGAAAGGGGTTTAGGGTTACAGGCGTGATTCATGAGTTCAGGGTTGTAGGAAAGGGGTTTAGGGTTACAGGGGTGATTCAGGAGTTCAGCGTTGTAGGAAAGGGGTTTACTGTTACGGGGGTATGCACGCCATGCTGGATGTCGAGTAAGCCCGAGCAGGCGATTCCTCACGTAGCAAGCCGGTGCCTGAAACTTGGACCAATTAGCAAATCTGAGGCGTCGTGTCGTGCGTGCTCACCAGCAACACTGATAGAATGTATAGCGTGAACATACTGGGCAAAGGTAAGCAGCTTCGTGCAGAAGGAGCATGTATGTATGTATGTATGTATGTGTATATGTGTGTATATGTATATATGTATGTATGTATATATATATACATATGTATATATGTATATGTGTATATGTGTATATGTGTATATGTGTATATGTATATATATGTATATATGTATCTGTGTATATATGTATATATGTATATATGCATATATGTATATATGTATATGTGTATATGTGTATATGTGTATATGTATATATGTGTATATGTGCATATGTGTATATGTATATGTATATGTATATGTATATGTATATGTGTATGTATGCATGCATGTATGTATGTATATATACACATACACATACACATACCTCTTATGTACATGGATGGACTAATGGATGTACGGGTGAATAATGATGGACGGATGTATGTGGGTACAGATGTTGAGCGTAATATTGTATGTCTGTTTCATGCAGGACGGGCTTGTTCACGTTCGAGGTAATTGCGTTGCAGTTAGCTACAGCAAGGCCACACCAGCGACTGGAAGTCCAGGAGGCTTCAACTGATCCTTGGGAAAGGGTGCTCTGACAGAGGGGGCTTTGGGTAAGAGGCCTTCGGCATGCAAGTCGCGGACAACGTGGAAGAGCGGGGCACTTGGCTGTGGGTGTGGCTAACATCGTTCTTTCTTCGGTTGGGCTGCATTATGTCGGCTGTTTATTGCATGAACTGGTAATTATCTGTAAGGAAAGTTGCCCACCCATTCGTGGCAGCGCACTATGGGAACCTCAAGTCTATTGCCAACACAAAATCAGTTTCTGTACCAAAAACGTGTGAAAGCCCAAAAGCTGTCCGTCCTTTCCAAGCCATGAGGCACGAGACATGAGACTTCTTTGGGCCTCTGTCCCGAGCGCGCAGCTCACAGCCCTGCGAAATCGGAATGTCGAAAATCCCTCTTTCCACTGGAACCTTGAACCTAAAACCTCTAAATCCCTAAGTGCGCTCCTCCTCCGATTCTTTTGCCACCCAAAGGTTCTAAGTACCAGTATCGTACATACTTTCGAGCCCCAAAATTTCTACCGTACGGACTATATTGGTACCTGGACCCTTTGAGCTAAGGATAGCCTCGAACCATATGCCTCGCCTGGATTGTCCGAGTGTGAGCGCCGAAACCCCTAGGTTGCAGCAGCAGTTGGCCTCCGGCGTTGCCCTCGGAGTCGAACTCTTTCTGGGCCGCCTGAACCCCTAAGCCTGTTTTACAAGGGGGGTTGCAGGTTTCGGGTTTTCTCTCGAGGCACAAACGGATTTGAGGTTCGGGGTCTCTGGGGCCACAAAATATAGCATCGTAATGGTGTTTTGTGTGTTCAGGCGAAGGCCGTAGCAGTGTATTCTTGTGGGTTTTGAGCTGCATGTCTTGCCTCTGTTGCGATCTCCTACAGCCCCATTTTCTTACAGGGTAGCCGTAAGCCCCTAACATCCCGATCCTTATAAACCCATGTATATCCCAATCCCGTCAAAAGAAGTCTGAAAACAAACACTTAAAGCCTCGTAGGCTTGCTTTATGTTTCACTAGACTGGCCAGTGGCCTGGCCTGGGCAGCAGGACCCCACACCCGACCCCGAGATGTTACCCAAAGCCCTGAGCCCTAAACCCTAAACACCCAAACCCTAAACCCTAAAGCCCTATTTTCCCTAAACCCCTACACCCCCAAACCTTAAGCCCTAAACCCCTAAACCCTAAGCCCCTAAACCCTAAACCTTTCGGGAGGTCAAGGTTTCCGCAAGACGGCGACCAGCGAAGCCACCGGTGAGGGCTCCGAGCCGAGATCTCAAGCTACGATCCTTTCACTGCTCTGGATTAGGGTTCCCTTAAGGGATATAATTATAAAGGTACTATAGGGGTTGACGGTTTAGGGGGGGGCTGATACTTAGAATAGGGTTTTGGGGAGGTTCCTTATTATAACTCTAGTATAATCTACCCCGGGTTAATACAGGAGCCTCAATAATTACCCATAACATTTTGGGATGAAATCCTTCGAGAGGCCTTCGGTTGATATAGGGCCTTATAGTTCGTAGTTACCAATGCTATATTGGGGGTTCCTGCTTATAGATCTAGTACCTATTCCAATTACTCAGGGCCTTAGGCGTTTTTGCGCAAGGCTTCGTAGAGGTCTAGCATAGGCTTTCGGGCATTGATTAGACTGGGGAATGAGTTGAGATGCCGAAAGCCGGGGCTTGTCACCGCAGCGAAGCTTCTTCCAGGACCCCGATTAGATGATCATCCAGTCAGAATCCCTGTTGGCAGAAGTTCGTGATAGCATTTCTTGTTCAGAACAGCTTCATGCATAACGAACTTTAGCCTACTTGTTCCCACCAACATCCTTCAACACAGACTGAGAACTCCAAACTCCAAAACAGCAAGACCCCATAAACCTAAGCCCTCGCCCTAAGATACACACACCCAAGCCTAGACCCTCGATCTTCCTTTGTATTGGATTATGGTTAAGGGTTTAGGGTTTAGGGGTTTATTTCGGGCTGGATGCGTCTCGTGTGCATCTTTGTTGATGTGAGCTCTTCGGAAAACGCTCTCTCCCGTCACACGCATCGGCCTCAGTACGATTTTAAAAAAGTGTTTAGGGCTAGATCAGAAGCACCTTCTTTTCCCTGTTGCAGGCCTAACCCACATAAGCCTGAAGCCCTTGAGTCCTAAAGTCCTACAGCCTCGGAACCTGTATGAGTCGTTGCGAAGTATCCTGGAGGCAAAAAACACTACATCGACCAACCCCTACAAGCCTCAAACGCTTAAACCCTTTAGCACTCCAACAGGACCCTAAACCCCAAACCCTAAAGCCCCAAAATCCCTAATCAGTCCACTTCAAAAGCAACGAAAGCAAAAACAGGGCTGCGACTATCAGCTTCAAAGAGTTTCTAATCTTGGCCCGGCGAACGCGCGAGGTCGGAACCCGAGCTTCTTAGGACTTTGAGGGACTACAGGGTTTAGGGTTTTAGGGTATAGGCCTAGGGAGTAGGGTTTCAGGGTAATGGGATTTAGGTTTTGGTTTAGGCTTGGGGTATGTTCTTGGTCTTTCTTGAAATTAAGGGTCATCAGACCCTCCCTTTATGTTGGGTCTATATTGGGATAACGATAGGGGTTGGGAGTTTTGTGGCTTCACGGGAATGAGTGCAGCTGGCAATTCTGAATAGTAGAACTGGGGGAAGACAGATGGGGGGTGCACACGGTCTCAACAGTGCCAATGACTAAAGAGCATGTTGGAGTGAACTGCTATGCTTCGGGGTGTAACACCTGGGTTTGGGTCTGAGGGGGTAAGCTTGGGAGTTGAGGGTGTAGGTGTTGGGCTTGGGGAAAGAACCTACTCCCAGGCCTGGAATGTGCCAACGCATAAATGCCAAAACCAAAACTGAGAAGGACCGGAAAGTCGCTTCCTTCTCGAGCCAGAAGCGAAACATCCTAAACATTCCTAAACCCTAGCCGTCTAAGCCCTTTCTTCCAAAGCCAGTCCTTCCTGGTGTTCTCTTTGACTAGAAACCCATTCTCTGCCTCAGATGGAGATGCTGCAGCTCTCCAAAGAAATGCCAGGCACAGTGCAGTCCTGAGTCCCCGAGCCGAAACCCCAGAAGCCCCTGGAGCCAATCGCGGTTGAAATTGGCTTCTGTCTCCCAGAGATGCGACGTGCAGAGTTTCGATTGTGCTGTCGTAGTTGGTGGGATGGTGCTTGTTTGCCATTTCCCCCCATTTCGATGTGAGAAGTTATGAGAAATTCATGCCGCTGGCCGTAATGATCCCTGTCCCGGACATTGGCATCATCATGGTCATGATGACCTCGACCATGTTCTGAATTTCATCATGTCCCTGCGAAGATACTTGCCGCAGGCATGCTCAATACGCCTTCCACGGCAGCGATCTTAGCCGGCTGCTACTGCAATAGTGCCAGGACAGACGAAGCTAGTTGCCACTCTACTGCAAGTCCCTGAGAATGCAGTATGCCTTGCACCACGCTGGCTCCGAGCGAGCTGCAATCCCAACAGTGCAAGGATCCTGCATGTCCCTCGACGTAGACCCACACCAACGGGGCCTCCAACCGTCCTTGCACTAAGTCGCGCAGGTCAAGCCTGGTTATAGTTGATTGCCTGCATGCTTTCTACTTACCTATAGGCTCCATAGTAGTTCCGTTCTAGGGTTCATATTTAGAATCTTATAAGGTCGTCCCAAAAAGGAACTACTATGGAGCCTATGGGTAGACTTATGGATGCATGCCAAGTGGTTTTGGGACGACGAGATCAGACTGCAGGGAGGCTTGTGCGAGGCGTCTTTACAAGGTCTTTTCAGACTTCATCCGCTTGTGGTGTTCAGAACACGATGCTTCGAGTATCCACTGTTCTGCCTTCTACGACGTGAACATGACGATGCATCTGGGGTAACGCCGGCAGCCTGCTAGGGCTACCCTAAGGCCCCATAGTAGTTCCTTTAAGATTACCTTATAAGACTCTAAATATGAACCCCCCAAAGGAACTACTCTGGGGCCTTAGGGTAGAGCCTGAAGCATCTACCAGATGCCAAACGACCAGACCGAAGCCTCAGTTGCAAAGACCCTCACGCCCTCATCTGTCTGGTTCTTAGTAGGGAATGGGGGAATGGGTTATGGGGACTATTATTGGGGATTATAGATAGGGACTACTACAGGGATCCATTCCCCCATTCCCTACTAAGCACCAGGGAGTCAGGTTTACACCTGCAGCGGAAACAGCAGTAAACCCTCAACCCTAAGTGCTGCCATCTGGCTGTGCCGACTTGTGAGAGCGGGAAGTACCGCTTCCCAGGTGACATCGCTTTCTAGTACCCGTACCCAGACTCCTCACCAGTACTTCCCAAGCTGTGAGAGTCGTAGTGCTTGAGTTCAATCCCAGATGTTGAGGCTGCCAAGGGTGACTTCGAGAACGCCGTGTCTGTGCTTGAACTGTTGGGGGTTTAGTTTAGGGTAATCAGGTGATACTAGTCTGAAGGTTGGGTGCAGTTTTCGAGAAGCACCGGCCAGTATCGACGAGGCAGTATTGTAATGTATACTGCATGTGCATAGTACGTTATAGACCTGGTTACAGATTTGTACAGTCTAAAAGCACACTTGTTGGCCCACCGAGATGGTGGTTCTCCACCACAGCAAGGACAAGTTAGTCCATGTTCTCAAGCTGTCAAATTTTGCGGTCTTCGGTGGTCGAGGAATGTTGCGACAGAAGACGTTATGCTTCCAAGTGTCACCAGCACATAGACCCAGCAGAATGAAGCAAAGGCCTCGAGAATCGCAAGCCCCTCGTTGCCAATGCCTGTCTGAAGAGAACCCACAGGCAACCACCCACTCTGCAGGGTAAGGCACTAGTTACTTATAACAACTTGACGAGCATCCAAGGACATTGTCGGGCACTCAGTATGCTCCAGCCGCTGTGCGATCTGTGATATCTAGCTCATCATCCTCCTGCATTGCTTGAGCAGGCTGCTCTTCCTAGAGCAATCTCTTTATCTACTATAGGGGCGTAAATAGTTACTAATAGTGTTGTGGGGATTCCTTATTATAATGATTGTATAATGGGCCCCCGAACCCTGTTCCAATTACTAAGGCCCCTTTACCTAAATGCTTCTGAGATGTTCCGAGCTCACACAGCAGCGTGATTGCTGAACTCCGACGTTGCCAGACGATAGTCGACAAGCCGTACACAATGTCATACCAATGCCCACATCTACGCCGAGCTACCCTAAACCCTAAACCCTAGCCAGGATGGCAACGGAACCATTTCGGACAAAGAGTTGGTCAAGTTCTTGGAAGGCCCGCCGGGCTCCAGACAGCACTTCAAAACCGCTAAACTCGAACCAAGGTTCAGATAATTTGCAAGCATTCGCCCCGTGGAGATTCCAGCGCTGTACGGTTTGCTTCGTTGTGCATCCTGATACGAATGCTTCCGCGTGCAGCTGGGGTGCGAAGGCAACTCGTCTTGCCTTCGACACAAACAGTGTATGCCAAGTGGGTTTCTAGCCGGTGCTTCTCCTGATACTTGATACAGTACATGCAGCTTTGGAGCAGAAGTTGGCTTGCGTGACATCCTGGAGGCATCGAAGCCTTCAATGATATCCGATACCCCGCGAATGGTCTGGGCAAAGATTTCCTTTTGGCCATGACCCGCGCCAGGCAAAGAGTTCACACCTCTGAAGAAGGCTGGGCGACCGGAAGAGCCGAAACTACCATGAGTTCAGGGAATCGAAGGCACCGAATGCCGATCTTTGCTTCAGGCCCTCTCGAACCCTACCGTTTGTTGCAGCGAAAGGGCTTCAAAGGCTGTTGAGCGTGGTTGACTCTTTCCACTGCAAGTGAAGTCTGTTCCTTTCAACCCCAAACTCCTGAGCCGATCCGCCCTCACCCCCGAGCCTCTCTTCCTCTCTGTGTCCTGATGATTCATCGGAGAGCTTTTTCCCGCAAGGTGGTCCAGGAGGTGCTCATGGAAGTGGCGTCGGGCTTGGCGAAATCACAAATATTGGTCTTCACCAAAAGGCTTAAAATCTGAGTCCTTTAGAGCCTTAGGGTAAGTTAGGCACTGAGGCACCCGATACCCGGAGACCTCCCTTGGCTCCCTCGCCAAGGCCGCCGAAGCCATCGAAGGAAGAGAAGACTTGGCCGGAGCCCCAAGGGTTTCGGGAAACGGTTTAAGTTTAGGATTTCAGTTTTAGAGGTTTAGTGCCTTGTTGGGTGCAGGGTTCAAGTTCTAGGATTCAGGGTTTAGGGTTTAGATTTAGGTTAGAGCCTTTTAG
The DNA here is from genome assembly GCA_003297005.1 of Symbiodinium sp. clade A Y106. NCBI lineage: Eukaryota > Dinophyceae > Suessiales > Symbiodiniaceae > Symbiodinium > Symbiodinium sp. clade A. The sequence goes on along the minus strand of BGNK01000755.1, from coordinate 32,946 downwards.
GGTTAGGGGCTTATGGTTTCTTACCCGTGTTGCTCAAACATTCAGGCGATTGCACAAGTCCTGATGCAAAAAGGGTTTCTTACCTGCACTGCTTCGCGGCGACAGCTGTTCCGGGCGAGAGAAGCCTCCTGCAAAAAGGCTATAGGGTGTAGAGGCGGTACCAGACTTCCTGAAACGACAGTCCCATCCGAAGAACTCCAACTGCCAGAAAAGAAAGATGTGGCTGAGGACTTTAACCAGTTCTTCGATTTCTTGCACAGCGAGCTCGCTTGCACTCTCCGACGCGACAGGGACAGGGGCCATGGGGAGACTCCTTGGTGCTTATTGTAGGGAATGAGGGAATGGATCCCTATAGTTGTCCCCATATAGTCGCCAACAACAGTCCCCAATATCCATTCCCCCATTCCCTACACAGCACCAGGGAGGAAATAGGCACAGGTCTGACAGCGATGCCCTCAAGGTTGCTCTTTGGGTCCTTGGCTCGAGACCGACTGGCCCAGAAGTGGCGATTTTGATCACCTCCCACGCTCTTTGCCCCCATTCGAACTCGTTTTCATCATGAGGACCGTTCAAGTGCAAGCGGAGCCGATGCCCAGAGTCTCGAGCCCCTGCTCCGCGGCTGATGTGGCCTGCACGAATGACAAAGTCGTGCAAGGAGCTGTAACAACAACNCTTTTTGCCGTGGTTTTTACCTTTGCCTTCTTCGGCTGGCCCACAAATTTGCTCGAAGATGCCGCGACGCACCGGGCGGTTCTGGCAGCACTCTTCATCACAGGCATCACATTGGTCGCACTGGAAGATGTGCTCCGACTTGACAAGTCTGCCATCATGCTCCTGGGCATACTATATACTATAGATCCCTATGATGGTAATTTAAATAAACTTCCTTGACAAGAACCCAGGCTCGTCCTGGCATCGGTGATGTGGACGTACCATGCAGCGGGCATCCACGCCAGAACTGTGGAAGGGCACCATCTTCTTGAGGAGGAGCTGATGAAGGGCCTCTTTGAGGTAGGGAGTGTCATCTTGTTCCTGCTGCCCGCAATGTGTGTGGTCGAGTCTATTGACCACATGAATGGTTTTGCCGTCGTCACTGCTTTCATGGTGCGCCACACGCAGGGCAAGCCCGGCCGGCTAATGCCCATCGTTTGTGTCATCGCTTTCTTCTTGAGTGCGGTGATTGACAACCTCACTGCCACAATTGTGTGCATCAAAATCCTGCAGCGGGTGGTCCCTCACAGCCAGGACTGGCGACACAGCTGCGGCGGGGTCGTCGTTGTGGCAGCAAATGCTGGAGGCGCCTGGAGTCCGATCGGCGACGTGACCACCACTATGCTGTGGATCCAGCACAAGGTCTCTACCGGGGGGATCGTCACTTGGACGTTTTTGCCCTCAATGGTGGCTGGCTTCATCCCCTTGTTCGGCATCTGGTGGCAAGCTCGACGATGTGGGCCGAAGCTTCAGGAAGCTTCAACGCACTGTGAAACAGTCGTCCCGAGCCGAAACAGCATCGTCGTTCTAGTCATTGGCTTCGGCTGCATCCTCATGGTACCGGTGGTTAAGATGGTCACGGGCCTGCCACCCTACTTGGGCATGATGATGGCGCTGGGCTCCTTCTGGCTCGTGACGGAGATCTGCGACCTGGGTGCGGAGGTGGCGGTGCAGGACGAGGAGGCCCCTGATGACAAGGAGGGCCCGGCACACCACTCCCGAAAGGGAGTGCCGGCGGCGCTGCATAAGGTGGACATTAGCAGTTTGCTCTTCTTCACCGGCGTGCTTCTTGGCGTTGCCGTCTTGGAAGCTGCCGAAGTCCTGAGCCGCTACTCCACCTTCATGCGTCAGGTCACTCTGGACAACGAGCTGCTCCTCTCAGGGCTCCTGGGCGTCTCCTCCGCCGTGGTGGACAATGTCCCACTGGTCCAGGCATCCATTGAAATGTTCGAGGAGCCAGTGGACCATCCTTTGTGGCAGCTTGTCGCATTGGGTGCTGGCACCGGCGGCTCCATGCTTGCTGTTGGCAGCGTAGCAGGTGTGACGCTCATGGGCTTGGAGGGGGTCGGCTTCCTCTGGTACGCCAAGCGCATTTCCCCTTGGGCCGCCTTGGGCTTCGCACTCGGCCTTGCGACTTTTGCCGCGCAGCAAGAACTCCGTGCCCTTGCATAGATCCCGTGCTGCCACGAGCCTCTTCCACCGCTGGCGCTAAGAGCTGAGAGAGCGGAGCTCCTCACCGCCAGCCGAGTGGATAGCACGGTAACTCGGGGGCTTTAGATTAGGAGGACAATTCAAAGACTGTTATTACGTGCACGATTTTCTGTTCTGCATCGGCACATTGCACCGTCGGGGCTAAAGGTTGTGGTGCCTTTCCGAGAATGTAGAGCGCAATTATGGACANGGAGGACAATTCAAAGACTGTTATTACGTGCACGATTTTCTGTTCTGCATCGGCACATTGCACCGTCGGGGCTAAAGGTTGTGGTGCCTTTCCGAGAATGTAGAGCGCAATTATGGACACATGCAGTCTGACCACTGTGGAATAGCTTCGTAAGATTGGCAATATTGCTGCTATATGTACAACGTATATATATATATATATATATATATAATGTGTGTGTATATATATACATACGCTTTTGCACAACCATCACAAGCTCGCGTGTCAGCGACAACAACTTCAACCTTGGAGACGGAATGCAGAAGTTTTCCTGGGGAGACTCCGGGATCCTTCAATCAATGTCTCGTGANGTCTTGATACCATGTGCAAGTGCCAGGGGCTGTCTCTGATGTAAGGAACACAGCGCCTATACCATGTCCTGACAGTACTTCCTAAAATGACAAGCTTAAGTATGGGCAGCCCCTGGAAGGCCAGAGCCAGGCACATGTCCTGGAAAGGTCCATGCCAGCAGTGCGCACAATGCGCGACGGTGGTGCAAGCCAGTGTGCTCAACGCCAACACATAGCTATACACTACATGTGCTGCGTGTGGGACTCGCAACCTCGCCTGGCATGTCCGAGTGTGAGTGCTGAAACTCTGGCAGGGGAGGTTTGTTAATCTATTTGGGTTCCCAATTCGAAGGTATGAGTTGCTTTGCGCGGCCTTGCCCTGCAAAGAGCTCTTTGCCCTCCGGCTGGTCTGCACGTCGGCGAAGATGGATACGAACCGGGAGATTGAGGACGGAGCTGGTGTTAAGTTCGTAGGCCCAAAGGCCATGTAACTGGCGAAAGTGAGTAGAGACGACTGGGGAGCTGAAACGCAGGAAGGTGCTTGTTCATCAGCGCTACAAAGTGCATGCGATGTTGTCCAGTTAATCAGGCATAGTGGCAAGCAGAGCACGCTACGGCTTGCCTAGGCAGCAACCTATGCCTGTGGGGCTTTGCACTGATGGTGATCACGACATTTGGAAGAAAGGCAACAGGAAAGTGGGACTGCATGGTTGGTGCGGACACTAGGCCACAGCTGCCAAAACTAAAGTTCTGCACCCTTTGTCCCGGAACCCCATAACACAGCTCAGTATGTGGTGTCGAATTAAGGGAGTCGTGCAACAGGAGTTGCTGACGCATACCGTGGTTTGTCGCGTGGACAGTTGCACTGGATGGTAATCATCAAGAAGAAGGATTTGATGGAAACGATGACGATGACGATGATGGTGAGGATGCTGAAAAGGATGGTTTCTGTGTGTTTATTGATGATATCAAGCCTACAAGCTGAAAAGCCTACCGAGGAATTCCAAAGCCCAGGAGTTTGATCCATGTCAAAGCCTCTGTCACCGCCCCAAATGCGACCCCCCCCCCAGAATATCAGCAACGAGCTAGCAAGTATTATCGTGCTGACAACTACAGAGTGATACTAGCAGTATCTCTAGCAGTATCTAACAAAACAAGGATGTTCGTACTTCGTATAATGTCATTACTGTTGGTAACACCGCAACAAAGAAAGAACACCGTGCGAGCACCGGCGCAGGTACGGCTCAAGTCCCTGTGGCTTGGGGCACGCGCTCGTGTGGAGTCACCACCGGCCAGCTTGCTGCAGGGATTTTACAGATGTTTGCTGGAGCGTTTGTAGTTTATAGTGCTTTAGGGTTTAGGGTGAGTGTTCGTAGTGATGGTGTTTTCGGGTTTTGGGTGTTTGTACTCTGGAAGTAATGCGGCACTTTCGCATGACACTTGAAACTCTTCGAGACTCTCAGTAGGAGCCTCTGACAAAGCTGCTGGAGGTGTTGATGAGTTTTAGAAGACTTCCCTAAACCCTAAACCCACGGAACCCATAACCTATTGGCCCAGGCCAGCCCCACCCATGCTGAAGCCAGAGCTCCTTCGGTGGAAGAGACCCCGGTCAAGCTGAACATCTATGACGTGACCACGAATCCCACTGCAGCTCGGGCAATATATAGAAGCTCAAATTTAAATGCTTACCAACATTGTTCGACCTTATACCCTTATTCTCATTATTCAGGCCCCTATTATGCTCAGGATAGATCTGGAGTTGGTCTTCCTTGAAAGATGACCAGGTTTATAGAGTTTTTTGTCAGGCTGTGGACCGCAAAATCAAAAACACACAGGGTTTTGCACAGCCCGTAAACCCTCAACCTGCAGAACCGCCCCACTTTGTCCCACTCCAGTCCCTTCGGCTCGAACTCCACTCCCTTCGGCCCACACTCGGCGCTCGACTAGGCTGGTTTTGGCTGGTTTTAGTAGTATTTAGAGTAATTTAATTGGACCCCAAACCAGCCCTTTCCGGAACCCTTACAAGAATGGTTCAAGAAACCCCTGAAGTCTCCGACAGGTTCCTCAAGTCAGTGTGTGTAATATAGGGGTCTTCATCTTTAGAATTAAACAAGGGGGTTGGGGTGTGGCACATCTTAGGGGGGGGGGTGCATCATAATACATGGTTACATGTTGCTGCGCCCCAAGGGATGTTATGAGAAATTTTCAGGCCTTTGTATTTGCCTGGGCAATGCTTGCGATGAACGGCAACGGCTTGCTCAGCCACACACGGCGATTGCTTGCTACGTCTGCAGCGTCTAGTCTATTGAGCAACGTGCGCATTTGGTAGCAGACTTCCGCAAGCTTGCAACACCAAGCGACAGAACACGATTGCCAGACAGTCACACAGTCATAACTGAATCATAGTCATAAATGTGGGTGCCGTCTCAACAGACTGTGCCGTGGTCTGGGATGTAACTGCTCACATCACAAGCTTGATCCGTAGTGTCGGGTTCATGACAGGGACACAACTGTTGGAAGCGATGTGTGTTGCGCCTAGATCGTCTCTCCATTCCTAGGTGCAGTGGATCAACAGCCTCTTTGCCAACCAGTACTCGCCAGTGAAGTTTGGCAGCTCGACGCGGGTCTTCGTGTTTCTTCTGGTGTCTCCATGTGTCTCCTAGTCCTACACTTCGTTGCTAATCACCTGGGCTCATGGCTCACAATACTCCATGCCAGGGTCGCAAGACATGAGTTCCGGTTTTGATGTGCTGCAAAGGCCCCATAATCCTAGAGTTGGAGAAGGGACAGATGAATTGAGATGCGAAAGCTAAAAACTCGCACAGGCTTGCTGATGACCTGGCGGGCCCGAGTGCCTAAGAGTCGCAGAGTTGCTGCTCACAGGTGGCATCTTCCACGTGGGCGTGCAGATCGGTTCGAGGGAGCGGCGCGGCTTAAACGAGATTCGATCGGCAAATGACAGCGTGGCAATGTGGAGCCCCCCATGCAGCGGAAACAATTTCAAGCCAAGCTGCACTTTTGTGTCCACATGCCGCAGAGGATGTTCTGTGCCTGCGAAATCCTGCACTTCACGAAAAGAAAGGTCTGTTGTCCTGAGCTGTCGTGGTGGGTCTTATCTGAAATCCGTACCGCGTCGTGGTTTGCTTCCTCCAGGTGGGCATTTGGCTACAAACCCTCCGGCACCGGCGTCTTCTGGACTGGTTTGCCCGTAACTTTACTCGAAGGGTTTGACAGAAAGTGTAATCGCCCGAACTCACTTCATGGTGAATCTGGGCTTTGTGTGCCACAGCTGACTCAAGCCTGGGCCCATGCCCACTTCGACTTCCAAGTCCTGACAGGACTCCACCGCTGTTTCCTGGACAGCACCACTTTCGGGAGACGATCGATATGCAGCCTGGCATGCTACAGCTACGACTCAATGCCTGTAGTCGGTTCGCTGTGAACATAGCCATTCCTGAAAGCCAAGGATGCCTCGTTTTGGTCGACAAACCATGCAACCGTTCACAAAACAAGACGGCCCAGCAACCAACAAGGAGAGAGACAGCGAGCGAGAGAGAGTGAGAGAGAGAGAAACAAAAGCCGTGGGGCAAAGCTTTACCAGACCGGTGGTCCTGTATGAAGCGAAACTTGGCCTCGGGGTGATGCAATCTTCCTGCCCATGGCCCCGCTCGTGTTGGGCCACTGAGCCATTTTTCTTGGCTTGTTGGGAGACGATGCTCTGCAGAGTCTAGACTATACCGTCGAACAGGGTCAGGCCTTCAGTACGTCTGTCTGCAATCGTGAATTGTACTTTCACGACGTTTTGGTTTTTGCAGGGTGTGGTTACACCTCATGCTTGTTGTTTGTTGTTGAATGCTATCATGATTCATTTCTCACCCGCGAACACTCCGGCAGCCCAGAAGATCAACCCAGCGTGCCTTGACCGAAATCGAGCCAAGGCCACCAACGACGCTGTCTCGTACGGAGATTGCGGAGGTCATGACAAGCCTGGCCACCTTGCAGATGTCAGCTACGGTAGTCTGACGAGTAAGCCTGAAGGCAAGACTGAGCCAAAAGCCTTTTATCCTGTTGCCCTACTCCTCGGTATTATCATCTTTCGTCTTGCGGGCATGGTTCAGTGAAGAAAGGCTATAGCGGGTAAGGCTGTAAGGATAATGATTCGCTGGCATGGTTTGAGAGAGCCCCGATGCCAGAAAACTGCTGAAGAACCAAAGCGAGCGATCAAGAGCACCAGGTCGCACACTGCACGGGATGATTTATAGTTTGGGATCCTCGGAAATTCAAAGCCATGTCGTTCTTTCGTTCCCCGGGGTCGGTTTGGTAACAGTTCACGCACATTCTAACACACAGCTGGTGCAAGTTCTAGGGGTGCGAAAATACTGTGCGGTAGTGTACACGGCAGCGCCATCTGCCGATCTGCGAGAACGCAAGTCACAACACTTCCAGCAGCAATGGTCAAAGTTTGCGGGTCCAATGTCGTGGCATTAGCAGTAAGTGGTAGCAGCTGTAGTGACAGTCGTAGCACCACTAATTCGATGACGATGGCCACTGTAATTGCTACTACTCGCGCTACTCGCCCAGCCTCATTGCAAGGAAATCAAGTGGAGTGGGCCAAGCTACAACGTCTTCCGACGAAACTGCTGCCACTTTGCTGACGAGGCCGAGCCGATTTCGAGTGCGATTTTGCCTGGCGAACACCCATACTCGATGTGTCTACTATGGGGGCCTAAATAATTACCAATGCTATTTTGCTGGTTCCGCATTATACTTATAGTAGAATGGGCCCCAAAACCCTATTCTAATTATTCAGGCCCCTACACTAGGGTGCAGGGAATGCTAGGGTCGAGAGCAAGACGCAAGTTCGGAGCAGTTTATGAATCGTCCAGGTGTGCGAGATTCTCGGTGTTGGCAACATCCCAGAGTGGACCTACCGCCACTTGGGCATCAGACTGGCGCAGCTGTTCTCCAGAGGTTTGTGTTACGTTCCTACTTGAGCAAACGATTATCTTCGACAGAGGAAACCCCAGTACCCACAAAGCATCCCTGCGTAGCCATATCGGCATCCCGTCCAGAAAGCTTTGAGTCCGTAAAAGAAACACCTGAAAACCTTAATCTTGAACCCTAAGCCGCGAGATGCCAGAAGAACACAGTTGAAGAAAGCCTGGACCAGACTCCAAGCAGAAAGGCCTCGCCAACATCGGCAGCACTGCGGCCGAGGATGGTTCCACGAGTTTAAGCGCTTTGGGGTTTGCGTCTCAAGAGTTTAGGTTTGATAGGGAGTTTGGGTCTTAAAGAATCCTTGTACATGTCTTGTCGCAAGACTCAGGCGATGGTTTCGCGGTTTAGGGTTTCGGGTCGACGGTGGGACCAGTCGCAACAGTAGCACCAAAGAGCCCTAATTAAACCAAGGTACCTGAGACATCTGGGTAGTAGATGACCCTTTTGGGGATCCTTTCTACTAACGGTGACATCGTCTTGTGCGAACATGTTTTGGCACTTTAGTTTGGAGCACCCTGCCTGACTCCAAACCTCCAAGTCCCCCACCCTGATAGAAAGAACCCAAGAAGAATCCCTTGTAGAGCCTTTCCTTGAATCCTTTAAATAAAACGTCTTGTCACACCCTCATATGACCCTTGAAAGATCCATCACAGAACTCAGCACGGACCGCTGCGAGTCGAAGCCCCGGTTTAGGGCCTGGGGGGCCTAGGAGCTAATAGAATACAACCCGCTTTGTTTAGGGTTTAGGGTTTAGGTTGCAACCTACTTCCCGGTACCTCCACTGGTAAGCCCTTTAATTCGCGCCACGCACTACAAGGGCACAAAAAGGCTTGATCTGGGGTTCAGAAAATCAAAGTGGGTACTCTATGTGGGGTCCTCATGATAAGGACCTTACGCTGCGCATTCTATACCACGGTCCTGGACTTGCTTCCTCGAAGGTCCAAGTACCATTGTAGTAGATATTTGGGCGGCCCCCAAAGTATACACTTTTCCATTACTTGGACCCTTTGGGTTCATAACTTTCCATTACCACATCATCACGATAGTTTTGACTTCTGGGAGGCCACGGATTTGTGGTGTTGGGTTTGAGGTTTAGGATCTGGTCTCTCTTTAGGCGTTGAGGTGCAGCTGAGCATCTGGTTCTTGAGCTGGAGACTTCAAGAAGTCTAGGGCTTGACGATTGGAGGGATTTTTTTGGGGGGTTATTCACAGCTGCATGGTTTTAGGCCCTACATAGAATTAGAGGAACGATTTAATAGTTGGAGGCCCTATATACAATTAGGGCTGTGGGGCCCTAGGCATTAAGCATGCAGGTGATCCGGGTGCTGGATGCGCCAGGCCTGCTGCCCTTGAGCTACAGCCCCATGGCTTGATCAAACCCTAAACCCTAAACCGCGGCAGAACATGTAAGATCCCGGCGCATTTCTAGAGAAGCCATATTTATGCCTCATAAGAGTCCGGAGAAGTGACTGTACATCTATGACCGACTGTAATTAACCTACTGGCGACATCCATTGACCTGTTTCCCCAGTAGTACCATTTTGCACCTTTTCTTGTTGTGTTCCGTTGTTTAAAACCAAGTAGCACGTAGGAAACAGGGTGCCTGCATTATTAGGGGCTATGGGGAACCTAGTTGATTTTCCATGTGCTTCAAAAATCATGGTTTTAGTCTCAGAGATCTGGAGCCACTGCGTGAGGTTTGTAGAGTACAGTACTGTCCGGAAGTTAACGCTTCGTGCAACGACGACAAGCTTAGGCGGTAGGACGTAGCCGTCTGGGTCAGCTTTGTGCCCCTGGTGTTCTTTTCTGCGAACACCTCCTCGCCAGATCTCTATCTCGCTGAACACTGACGCCTGAACACGGACCTCCGAGACAACAAACTCAAAACCCAAAAAACCCTGTGCCCTTTAACCCCAAGCCCGGTACTGAGACCAAGGTCATGCTAACACAGCGCCTGCCGTAGCAGCATCGCGGGCTGCAGCCAGGAAAGGGGCTCGCTGATTCAGGTGTTTAAAGGGCTTTGGGTTTCGGGCGTTTTGGGGAGGTCTGGCTAATAGACTTGGAGTCCAGCAGCCAAAAGGGTGGCTTGGTTCGATGAGACGGTAGCGCTTGGACTGCTAAGAGTTGAGCAAACTTCGCGGGATGAGGGCTTTTCGACAATCAATGGAGCCTTTCACTCTTCCCTAGACCCCCCAACTACCGTCTATTATGCCCTAAATCCCCACTACTAAGGGGCCGTAAGGGCTCCATTAAAGGGTACTTGGGGGCTCCTGGACACGAGCGCTCAAGGGTCAGAACAACCCAACACTGTCAGGACATGGGCTGTCAATGCAGCAGGTAATATAGGGGCCTTAGTTGGCCTTGAAAATTGCCAATACTATTTTGGGGGTTCCTTGTTATAACTATAGTACAGTATACCCCAATCCCTATTCCAAATATTAAGGCCCATATAGTAGATAGTCCATGCAGTCCAGACGGGCTACCTGCTGGTTGATCTGAGCCTTACGCACCAGGAAACTCCCATGTGAGGAACCCAGAGACTCCAGGACCTCTTAATTAAGGAATATACCTTAGATTGTAGTAGGATCCGTAATGGTGATTTAAGGAATATTCCTTAGTTAAGGGATATTGGAGTCTTTGGGTGGTCATAAAGGTTTCGGAGTCTCGGGTGGTTTGACACACATGGGAGTTTCCGAAAATTAGGGGGTACCTTATTTCGGGGTCCTTAGAAGGATCCTACTATTTAGGGTACTATATTAGGGCCCCCTATTTTGGGAAACTCCCACATGGCCACAGCTAAGGATGCTCCTGCTATCGCCCGAGACACGTCTGAACACATGAATGTGTGAGCTCGGTGGAGTTTGATGGGCACAGCGCGATCGCATGCTGGCCGCTGTAGTGGTTAGCAGCTGCGCCCCTTGCTGTTGTTATCGTAGTCGTTAAGGTGGTCTCCCGGTCTCCCCTGCTACATAGAAAGTTTGGTTCGTTGTTCTGCTCAGAGTTGCAGCATCGTGCCAACGTGCAGCGTACCGGTTCTGCTGTGCACACGGATCGGTCGTAAACCTGCGCATGAGTCGCAGGATGGATGCACAGATGGTTCTTTCTGCGCTCGGAGCGGTTAACTGTAGCAATCTCGAAGCCAGGTTCTTCACTACGTGTAGTGCCCCTCGGACTACAACCATCAGCCAGAGCAGTTTGGTATATCAATGGATGGCAGAGATGCGGCTTAAGTCCAGGCTTATTCCACCCGTTCTGAGTTCTGAACCCTGTATAAAGCCTACGGCCCCAAATCGCACAGACCTGACCCTCAAACCGTACTTGTTGGATTCAGTTCGGTGTCTCATCAGCGACAGCCTTCAGCTGGGTTGAGGGCATCAGGTGCTCCAGAACCCCTGCATTAACAACGATTAATAAATGTCCCTGATGACGGTATTTATGTTGGAAGAACCCTTCAGCTAAGTGATGCTTGACGTTAGGATCGCTTGTGGTGGATCCCTCTTCAACATCAGTTTCCTGACATTTCCATTTCAGTTACTGCATGAAGCACGTAACCCTAGTCCCTAAAGCCCTCCCATCATGAAGCCGTGCCTGCGTTGAGCGAGTGTGCGAGTCGAAAGCCCTCCCATCTCCCCTTAGCAGAAAGTAGAGTCTTGGCCGGAAGTGCCATGGAGGCCATGGGCCAATGAACAATGCGGCAGATGCCGTTTGACGTACCAGGTTGACGACATGTGGCACCAGAAGATTTGCAGTCAAAAGTGTCGCTGGTTTTGGGCTTCGGCAAATGCTGGCTAGTAAAGCTGATTCAGCATTTACTCCAGATTATTTCGGGCTTGGCTATGACGGGGTGTGTCGTGGACGTACTTAAAACATTCGGAGCAGAACTGCAGGCTTCCTGGTTGCTGCACTCGGAGTCTTCCTGCGGGGAATGCGCCAGTGCTCGGCATTGATGTTTGTGCCTAGATCTGACCGATTATGCGAGCAAAAACTGACGCCGTGGAGCTTCTGTCCCCTACTACTACAACGACGGCGACGACCAGGGCGACGACTGCACTACTGCTTGGAAAACACAAATCCAGAAGCGACAAAAGCTACTTCGACGACGATTGGGACGACAAGGACTATGCCAGGCCGCGGCTGTAGTTACTGTTGCTGCTACTGGTACTGCAACTGCTACTACCCTACTGCTACTGCTATCCTCACCACGACGACGACTACTACTTCTGTTATCACTACCTGTACTTCTACTTTCGCTGCTGCTGCTGCTGCTGCTGCTAGGTGGACGGTTACTTCCGTGGTCACAATTTTTTCAAGCGGAGGTGCAAAAGGAGAAGGAGCAGTAGTGCGAGAACTATTTCGACTGCCAGAAGTCATTCTGCGAGTTGGCTTCCACGGGGTAGGCGGAAGAGCTTGGCATCTTCACTCCATCCTTGAACCCCCCCAATACCAAGCCTTCACCTACTAAGCTACTACTTGTAGCCACAGGTGAAGTAGGTTCGGTAGCTATGTTTGGCGGTATCCACACTTACGGTCAGAGGAAAGGCACAGGGAATTCCACAAGACGTGGCATTCAATAGCCCGAAGCTCACTAGGGAAGTGACGGGGTGCACAATACCGTCGTCTGAAGACTTGCAATAGCATATAGCATTCCCTTCTGGTGCCCCTTGGTTTTAAACCATAGTATATCCCATAGCGAGACCCTACATTGCTAGCACTTAAGGGCCTGGTTCCTTGAAGTGAGGCTCTGCGGGTTAGGAGTTTAGGTTCAGGGCGTGGGCCTTTTCGATTTCGCAGTGGGCAGATGGAACGGTTCTGTGTTTGTGCTGTTGCTGAGTTAGAGTGGACAGTTTTATGCGGGGCTGCGGGAGAGGCAATCCAGGCGCTGAGGTTTCTTCACAAAGCTGTCATACCTTGTTCGCTGCAAGGCTCATAAACATTAGCATGCACCTGTCACTGCTCTAGCAAGCTGGGCGCTTTAGACCGTTTTGGACAAATTCACTTCGCTGCGAGTAGCATGAGCAGCATGTAGCCAAGACTTGTGTGCCCCATCACCTGCATGCACGAAAGATACTAGCACAACAGGTGGCGGCCATGTCTAAGAGAAGCGCTGGCAATTCCAAGATTGGACAGCATGGCTGTCACAGTAGGGCTTTGGGACATTTTATATTTTCCCGTATTGGGCTTAAGAGGATCTTATTTACTAATATTTTTCAAAGGCCTTAAAAGCCCCACCTAGCTGTAAGAAGCCAGCTAATAGAAGGAGAGCGGCCAGTCCTAGCAGAGCGTTTGACTTGACAAAGGATGCGAAAAATGTCAATATTAATAAATATATATATATACATATCGAGCAAGATTTGGCACAGTAGTGAGACTAAACCCTACTATCCTTCACCGTTCAGCTCAACAGGCTTCTGCCCCACGCTACACTTGCAATGCAAGACTTGCAGCGAGTTGCAGCCAGGTGCCCTCCAAAGGAGCACGCTGGCCTTTTAATGCAGTCAACGCATGCTGGTCGGCAGCGGCAAGCTTTCGTAGAATGTTCTAGAAGGCCCTAAACTGAAGCCCGAAACCTCGACCCTGGTGTGCCTTTTCATGGGCACCGCCGCTCCGGCAGTGGCCTGACTCGTGCTCTCTTGAATGCATCCGGTCATCGCCCGAAAAGGCCCAGGACGAGGTTTCTTTCTGAGAATCATGGGCTGCAGTACGGTACATGACTGTTCACTGTAACTCTCATTGCTCCGATTTTGGAGTCTGTTTTCAGGACTGCGACCGCTGTTTGCCAACGAAGCATTGCAAAGCTATCGGTTCTGCTGAAGCTGAATAGCCATGGGGAGTCACTCATTGGAACAGTAGCTAGCTGTTCAATTTTACTTTGGGAGGGGTCTCGGTAACCGTGAAGCTGAGGAATTAGATACTGGTAGCCACCTAGGTGGATCCCTAGCTTCGAAGGTTTCTCAGACACCTGCCGCTGCAGGGCTGTAACTAAGTTCATGTAGAAGCCGGAATAAATACCCTAACTATCACACAATGTACCCTAAAACCTCGTACTGCAGTGTTCCTTTAAATTGCCTGGCCGCAGCTTGCTTCAGCCCAACATGAAGCTTCTGCTACCGCTCTTCTTTTTCGCTATTGTCTGAAACGACCATATAAAGTTGGAGCTTAGGAATGCTTGAAAGGAATCAAGGGTTTAGAGGTTGTTTGCTGTCTTCCTTCCATATCTTCAGCAGTGGCCTATCGATGACTGTGCTTAATTGCTTTTATTCCAGTGCCCGTACGGCGGATAGTACTGGCAGTAGTATTGTTACTCTGGCCCTTGCGACACACCAATGCCACGCAATCATTAGTTCCGACTCCTCTTGACCTGGGTACCGTTCACGTAATTCAGTCACGGGCCCTGAGCCATAGAATGCCCTTCCGAGCGATAAGTTTCTGAAGCCGCCACTATGTGGGAGTTTCCGAAAATTAGGGGTACCTTATTCTGGGGTCCTTATAATAAGGATCCTACTATATTAGGGTCCCCTATTTTCGGAAACTCCCACTATGTCTCAGGGGACAACCTTGCCTTCGTGTTCTCAGGCCATGGATTAAGTGCCTCGCTCGCACGTAGAAGCCCCGGCTCGGGGAAACGAAACACGCTTACATTTCGGGGCACTCGTGTACTAAATAGCGGCCTTATGGGGGTTCCTTATTACAACATATTACAACTATAAATTATAGTATAATGGGCCCCAAACCCCTATTCTAATTACTAAAGGCCCTATACTGAATCCTTATGATAGCCTTTATAGAAGCTCTTATAGACCCCTTTACAAAGGAACCCTATTCAAATTGTTAAGCCCCCTAAAGTAGTTCTGAATGTCGTTTCAGGGCAGGAGCAGATCATGAAAGTGCAGGGAGCAGCCTCTGGAGAGCTTCTGAGAGATCCCGGTGTCACCATCTACTATAATAAGGGTCTTAATAATTAGAATTGAGCTTGGGGGGTATATGATACTGTAATTTTTATAAGGAACCCCCAAAATAGTATTGGTAATTATTTAGGCCCCTTTTCTACCAGTCTATCATTCACTCATGCTTGCCGTGCCCAGTGGGTTGTCTCAGGTGTACAGTAGTTGAGGCCGACATTTTACATGCAGGCATGCCCAAGGAAATCACGAGGATGCCAGCAGCAAAAATCACAATAGTGAGCAACATGCAACAATACTTGCAGTCATGATCAGATTACTAAACACTATTCCGGCAGCCAGGCACAACCAGCACCTTGACAGACCGTCGGGACGAGCTGGACCATGCGCGACTCGTCGTTCGAACTCCGATGTTTAAAGTGCAGGCCCAAAGCCCTAAACCCTAAGAGCACGGAAGAGGTTCCCGGGAAGTAGGCGCAACCTTACACGATCAACCCCCAGTCCCAACCCGTCAGCTGGGCGGGTGGCAAAAGAAAGCCCAGACCCAATGTAGACCCGCGGGCCAATGGACCTCCAAACGCTTATAGCCCCATGTAGCCTCTGGCCTCAAGGCCCTAAACCCTCTAGACCCCTAAACCTAAACCTCTAAACCCTAAACCCTTTAAGCCCTAAACCTAAACCCTGAACCCTAAGCTGTTTCTAAAGACCAACCCCCCCCCCCCCCNCCCCATAGTACCGCAAGAATCCCTTGGCCCTAGCACCATCCGTGGCCTCGCCTGAAAGCCTAAAGCCCTAGACAAGTAGACCTCTACAGTATACCATTATGTGACATTGTTTTGTGCTATAGCACCCTAAGCTCTCAACCCTAAACCCGAAGCCCCAAACCCTAAAGCCTGTCAACTGTCAAACTCCAGTGGTTCTACAGACCTCGCCTGGTTCAGCCGAGTGTGAGCGTCAAAAAAGCTTAACTTGTAGAGATGAGCTCTCAGGCTCCTGGCTGCCGATCTCGAGGACCCACGGCTTTGGCTTTGCGGGCTGTTAGGATTTAGGGTTGTAGCAACAGGTGACTGAGTCCGTGAGTGTGAGAGAGAGAGAGAGAGCGTTTAGGGTTCAGGGCTTTGGTTCCCTTTTTTCGAAAAGGACTTAAAGATGTCAGAGTTTGAGACCAATGCCAACCACAAGTAGAATCTGGGCTAGGTACCGAAACTAACTTGTGCACACGGCGCATAGGGGCTCTCGTAATCGAATGGTGCTACTGAGAATGTCGCGAATGTCGAGTCTGAACCCTAAACACCTTAAGACCCTATGGGCATTTCAAAAACAGGGCTCTGTAGATGAATGGGCTAAGGGGTTTATGCAGTGTATCTTCGTTCATTATGGTAAGCGTTGGGGTTTCGGATTTGGGGTGTCCTAAACGCCAACTTGTAAAGTTAGTACATCCTACTAGCTAGCAACCAGTAGAGAGCCGCCCACACTGATCGATACAGTTTCTTGTTCCTGCTTTATGTCTTGGAGTTCTTCGGCTTTTCTTAGGTGTGATCTCTGCGATACACAGCACACGGCAGAGTAGTGACAACAGCCACAGCAGTAATGCGCCAAGCAGTCACAACAATGCTGATAACAATTTTTGCGGTCGTGGTATTCGTGAAGTTTTGATTTGTTCCCAACGGACACATCTCCCTAAACTAGAACCCTTGCATTGAGGACCCGTTCCCAACCAACCTGCTCTACGACACTGAGCTGCAGCAGCTTTTTGCGCTGCTTCCCGCCGGCGCCACTCTGCCCAGACTTGGCTTTCGCGGGGAATGGAGAAGAGGGATCGGTGTATTTTCACAGCTTGTAGTTTCGATTTAAGTCAACTGTTCAAGGAGGTGGTTTCTTCTATTCTCTGCGAAGGACCAGTATTGTTGTTTGGTTGGGTTCTGGGGTCGCAATCTCTAGCGGTCTTGCGTGCCCCAAGGCTGCAGTTGTAGTAGGGACCTGTAAAATCTAAGACTGAATAACGACTGACTAGAATTCCTTGCGGCTTCTGAATACAAAGATACTACAATACATCCCAAAACCCCGTTCGATTGATTGTCAGGTAGTAATTATTCCATTCCTGCAGGATAGCATCGGGGCAGCTTGTGCTTCAAGACACAAGAGACGCAAGGAGGGCGTTGACACAAGGTTGTCATACTGTGCGGTACTACCCTGACAGTAGTCGTGGCAGAACAAGCAAGTCACTTCTGCATGCTCATAAATCCTACGCGGACTTGTGGGGTGGAAGAAACCTGACGTCAGGTGCTTCTGACTTGCATCATTGATGCCCCTAGCGGCGATTCCGCTTGGCTCCCAGCGCGTCTTGAGTCGGGTTTGTGCTGTCTAGCATGGATTGGTGGTGTAATATAGGGGCCGAAATAATTACCTATACTATTTTGGGGGTTCCTTATTATACTTATAGTATCATGGGCCCCAAAACCCTATTCTAATTATTAAGGCCCTACATTAGGGAGAGGGCAGGAGGGCGAGGCTTCACCTGCATCCAGGTGCTGCAACTGCCAATCTACTTTGACGCCAAGACAGGGCGCGTGCCTGAGCAGTGCGATTTGCGATGACTGATGACAGTGAAAACAGTTCTGAGGTTATTGCAATCGGAACATTCGCAGTTGGATACAAAATTTAGCTTAGCAGTTTCACCTAGCACATGGTAGCACGGACCACAAATCACTTCACCGCATTGTCGAACCACCTCACCGTCATGATGAGGTTCGGCCTTGCATCACCGTAATCATTGCAGAAGTACTAAGAGGACGAAGAACAGCAAGCCGAATTGCCAGCAATATCAGAAACGACAACAGCCGCAGCATCCTCAAGAGGAGGAGGAGGTGGAGGAGGGGGGTAGGAATTGAGGGTGTTGTAGAGCCGCTTCCGCTTCCGCTGGCTGACACTTAGAGCCCAGCTGCAAAAGGGTTCACGCAAGGATATTTCCTAAGTCACACCCCTAAGTCTCAACCCCTTCAATCTATAGTTTCTTCGCCCCTCTAGAAAGCTAAGAAAGCTTGAATTGAGAAGCGCTGTAGGTTAGGTTACCTTGTGAGACTTTCAATCCACTGCGACATGGGTCGGAGATTCGGCCCTGCTGCACCCTGCGAACTGAGGTCCTTCAGCAAGCAACCGAAAACGCGCCACAGCCGGGGGCCCGTCAGAGTTCTCGTGGAATTTGGTGCTTCCATGTCTCGTGAGCCCCAGTGGCACACAACTCGTCAGCAGATGAGAATACTGACTGCAGCCGCGGCTACGCTGCCGTGGCCTGTCATGCTGGTGCGACGTCTATGAAGGAAGGAGCGAACTTGACCTACACACTGCGATGCAAGGAATAATCCCCAGCCCAAACCGTTCAGAGCCGAAGCCCACACCCATATGCAAAAGAAGTAGGTGCGACTTCGGTCCAGAATGATTGTGACCAAAAGCTATACGCACCCTCCTGAACTTCGCTCGTTGAAGTCCCTGGTGGGCTTGGCTTTGAGGCAGTGTGTGGCCAGGACAGAGGTTCTACAGGCCGGTGCGTCTTTGGGCGTCTGGGTTCCTTGTTAATTATAAAATATAAGTAGAGTATAATATAGGGGCTTAAAAAATTGCCTATACTATTCCGGGGGTTCCTTTAAGGGGTCTATAAGGGCTACTATAAGGGATACTATAAGGGTACTATGATATAGGGGCCTTAGCAATTACCAATACTATTTTGGGGGGGTCCTTGTCATAGTTATAGTACAATGGGCCCCAAAACCCCATTCTAATTATTTCAGCCCTATATTATCCGACTTATCATCTAGTCGAAGTCGTGGCAGTGGTCGTCGTCATCGTAGGAGTAGGTGCAGGAAGTATGCCGAGTAGAAGCAGGATTATAGGAGTATGGTAGAAGGAGTAGTGCTGCCAGCCGTACTAGTTAGTACTATAGGGCTGAGAGCACCCACTTTCACACACCGCAGTCGCAGTGGCGGAATGTCGGAATGCTATTACTAGTCAACAATACTTGTCGCACCGGCATTGGTTGCCGCAGGTTCGTTCCAGACAGAGGGACGGGTACTTAAGACAAGTCAGAAAATGAATCAAGGATAAACATCCACAGGTCATGAATGAAGAAAGCATAAGTAAGTATCCAGCCTAATCAAGAGCACATCCTGTGTACGAACGTGCCTAGGCGGAGGGGATACATCCAGTCAGAGGGTTTGTTGAGGAGGTCGTAAGCACGTTTGTCGAAGCGGCATCCACAATCGTCCATCCGAAAGGTCTCCGAAAGGATGGAGCCCGACAGTGCCCGCGAAGCTCCATACTATAGGGGCCTAAACAATTACGAATACTATTTTGGGGGTTCCTTCTTATCATTATAGTATAATGGGCCCCAAAACCCTATTCTAATTATTAAGTCCCCTATATTACCTTATTATTACATGTGGAGTGTCACTGTCTCTGGATGGTTCCATAGGATAAGGTTCCTAAAGTTAGCGGGCAAAGAAGGTCTTCAGTCTGAGATGAAGGGAAAGCGATCGCTTGATTTTGTTGTCAAGCTTTGCGGGGTCTCAGCTCAGAGATCAAGATACCCAATGCCCCTACATTATCATACATCTTGCCTCCATATGTCATAGGCACGGACATCTGCGTGTATAGCTCTTATCATTGCATACTTGAGTGAACTGGATGATTACGAGACTATGCGTAGTACTACACAATTCTCGAAAGTAACCCAGACCTATAAACCCTAGATCCTACACCTTGAACCCTAAAACCTAAACCCCCGAAGCCCTAAACCCTCAACCCTGAAACCTAACCTTAGACCGAAAGAGCAGTCTCATGCCGGCGTTTGCTGCCAGAGCCATGGTCAACGTCCGCCTCTGCTGATGGAAGGTCTTTCCGGGTTTATTGTTTAGGGGTTTCGGGGATCGAGTCAGCTGTCCTGGCGTGTCGTTGCAAGCTAGTTGCAAAAGGGGTCTCGGGCTCAGGGATTCAGGGATTTGGGGTTTATAGTGCATGCTGCCAGTCCCTACCCAAAAAAGGCTCTGCATTTACAGGTTCGGGGTTTAGTTTAAAGGGTCCCTTGATTGCAGGGTTTCTGCATGCTACGCCTGAGGGATGAGCGCATCAGGGGAGGCTTTCGGGCTCAAGCGGCTTCAGAGGTTCTTTTAGTTGGTTAGCTGCCGATTCCCAGCTGATATTGGAGTAGAGACTGGGTCCAAAAGAAGCAAGAAGCGACCCCTTCCCCCTGAATTTTTGTATCGGCGCAGGTCCGATGCGAAATTCCGCCTTGCTTGCAATCCTTCTGGCGTTTCTCCAGCATCTTGGCGCTCAGGTTTGCTATCCCCAAGGGTCCTTTAAAGGACTCTATAGTAAGGTACTTGGGTTTAGGATAGTAGTTTTTGTCGCTTAGGATTTTGGAGAGTATGTGATTATTGGGTACTTGGACCCTTGGGGCATAGATGCTGCATTTTCTTTACAAGCTCTGGGCAGCATGGGCTCGGAGCAGAAGAACGCAAACACTGTCCCTTAACCGTCAACCCCCTAAAACCCAATGGAATAATCCCTAAACCCTATAAGCACTAAAAACCCAATGGAGCCCTAGGCCTGGAACTCCTGCAACCCTACGTAACCAGAAACCCTGCATGCTAAGATATCCCGAAGTCTTCAACTCTACAACGATTACAGGGGCTTATGAAGGTTACTTCAAGGGTTTCTATAAGCTTAAGGCTTACTATAAGGGTGGCCATAAGGTGCGATTAGGGCTCAGGCCAAGAAGCCCTAGACCCGAGTCGTACCAGGTGTGGTAAAACGAACGGACAACTGGAAGTTGCAAGCTATCGTCCGACCCTACCTATAGTCTCCATTGTAGTTTCTTGGGGTTACCTTATAGGATCCCAAACATACCACTGGTTAGACCAAAAAAGGAGCTGCAATGGAGACTAGGTATAAGCCTCAAACCCCTCAACTCAAAGTGTCACTGGTTGCAGTGTTGAGTTGATACGAGTTTCTCATAACCCTCGCCTAGGTTCCGAGCTGCACGTGGTAAACAACCCTACTGGGAGGGTCGGGGGACACAGTAAGTAGTTGTTTTTATGGAGTCGTAAGTACCCTAAAATAGGACCCTATTGGGGTTATGGCACTTGCAGTATAACTCTATAAAATAGCTGCCTGCTAAGTCCCCCCACCCTCCAGGTAACCCTAACGTCCTGAGACCAGGTCTGGCCATGTCCCTCGGCAGAGTTCAGCCGGGAGTTGTTTGTTTGGCGGTAAGCAGGTTTACAGTCAGGATAAGTTAGGTCACTGTAACAATGAAACCAGCTAACCCAAAAGGAGATGTCATTGCATTGGTGAGCATAGGTAAGAGTTAGGATCAAGACTTGCGCTTCGTGCGACTTTCGATGTCTGCAGTTCTGAAGAACAATGTGCCTATGCGTGATGCTGACCAATGTCTACAGCAGCATTCGAGAGCACCGTGTGATGTCTAGTGTTGTGTGGCTCGCAAGAGTTAGTGTAAGGCATCCAAAAAGGCGAGGGCCTACAGTATCTTCAACATGTCGCGCCATAGCAGTATGTTCAGCGTCTGGGACTGAACGACAGATGCGCCTTGAAAGCCCAAGGGTGCTAAACACATCCGGTCTTCAAGTTATGAATCTTCCGAGAAGCCCAAATTTGAAAGTCGTGACCTGAGCTTGTTTCCCTCTGCGGTCCTGAAATGAGTGTGGAATTTAACATACTGTATCCAATCCGAACTCATGAAAATCTTCGTCGGCCGCCATGATGATTGAAAGGCTTCGTTCTTGACGACCACCGCCGACTTCTTTCAGACAGGATGCGCTGCTTGTCCTACCATAACAGCCCAAGATCAGGTACTCGGCCTAAACCCTAAACCCCCAAACCCTGAACCCTAAACCTCTAGGCCTGTTGAATCTTAAGCCCCCCACTCCAAAGCCGCCGTGAAAATGGAGCTTCCTTGCAAGAGCTTAACTTCAAGATTGTTTGTCCTTCAGCTGCGGGCTTTTGGGGTTTGGGGTGATGTAGGGGCCTTAATAATTGGAGTAGGATTTGGGGGGTGTATTATACTATGGCTATGATTATATGAGGAACCCTCAACACCCTATTCTAATTATTATTTCCCGGCAGTCGCAATAGCCCGGGATGCAAAAGGGTTTAGCGTGAGCTGCTCAAGTGCTTTCTGCGCTTCAGGCCCCTAGATTCTTAGATACCCAAAGCCGCAACTCCTTAGCCCGCCAAGTTTCAATTGCTCGACGGCACCTACACCAAAGACATGTCTTCGACCTTCGGGACTACTTCTTGTGGCAATGCTCTGTGTCCTCCTTGTTGCTTGCAGAAGTTGGAGGTTTAGAGCTTAAGATTTTGAGTTTTCGGGTTTTGGCGTTTGCAGATTTAGGTGTTCTTCTTGAAGGCTCGGGGCTCGGGGTCTGTTGCTTTTCGGGCTTAGTGTGGATTGTTTAAAACAAATGGCCCCCGAGGATTCCAAGGCTTTTGGAAGAAGCCGGAGACGCTTACTTTGTCATGAGGGGGTTTAGGGTTGAGGGTTTAGGGTTTGGGGCGGTTTAGGGTTTAGGGTTTGGGGGGTTTAGGGCTTAGAGTTTGGGGGATTTGGGGTTTAGGGTTGAGGGTTTAGGGTTTGTTTTGTCAGCTGCATCTCTTCGACACAAGGTCGTTTCTGAGTATCATGTCATTCTGTCCGTGAGAGATCGCACGCTTCCCACACCGCCAGGTTTTCTGTTGGAAACAGCACCTCGGCTTATTAGAAACCGTAGCCTCCTCTTGCCGGTAGTTCTATGGTCAACCATCTCTCCTACAATGCGAGCTAGGCATCAAGTCGCCAGAAGATTGATGTGACCGCTGTAAGCATCGAGCTGGAAGTAGTTTCGGTTGCACGATTTCCTCCTGGAAGATCTTCGTGTGAAGCTCTGGTTTCGACGGAGGCAGAGGTAGTTCCTGCATAGCTTTGCAATTCTATCAGATCCGAACTGGCAGACAACCACGCTCCTGTGCCACTCCAGAAACAATAGTTTGAATGAATGCAGCGGTGGGGATTCTAATCGCAAGCAGTCAGCACCGAGCAGCACCACCACGATTACCAGCAGTAGCAGGGGGAGCAGTGCGGTTGTTGCAGTGATGGTGGCGGCGGTGGTGGTGGTGGTGGCGGCACGCGGTCGTGGTCGTCGTCGCGTAGTCATTGCGGTAGCTGTATTTTTAGTTTCCATTGCGCCAGTCTTAGACACAGTCGTCGCAGTCGTAGCACCAGAGAGGTCTACGGGTATGCTATGTAATGCCAAGTTGGATCCGTTCGATTTGCAGATTCGTGGTGCTGCTCTGAGTTGTCAGCGTTGCTTTTCTGCCGTTGGCTGAGGAAGGTAGTAGCGACAAAGGTTTTCGTTGTGATGATAATGATGGTGGTGGTGATGGTGATGATGATGATGATGGTCCTGACAATGATGAAGATCAAAATGGTGGTGAACATGCTGGCTGGCGATGATGGCAATCAAGACACTGGTTGCTGTGCTACTTCTGCTGATGATGGTCACCCTCATCATGACGATGGCGACCGTTGACGTTGTGTTCTCATGGAGTGCCTGTTTTGCGGTTTGAAGCCTATGGGCAATGTATCACTGCATAAATTCCTAGATTCGTAGAGGAGCTCCCCCGTGTGCGGAGCAACCCGGGCCCCGGCTAGAAAGTGGACGTTCACGTCCACCCCGAAAGCTGCGATGTCCAAGAACAGTGGTGCCATCTACCTGACCATCTCCTCGTGCCTCAGTGCTGCCACCCGGCCGGATCTTGATAAGGTTGCTTTTTGAGTACATTCGGGCTTGCCTGTGGGTGGCAACAGCTGAGATGCCAACACAGTAACTAATCACAATCAGAAAGCCCAGCGGGAATAAAATTTGCAGCCTTGGTGCATTCCAAGACCTCTTTCGAGTCCTACCCCTGTTTTCGTGCGGTGAGGTCTTTGATCGTAGAAACTAGATCATAGGCAGATAGTCGAACATGTGGTGCCACAGACATGGAGGATGGCGAGGTTTGCAGCCTTGCCTCAACCCTAATCGCCACGCAGAGTGTGGAACGATGTGTACACTGTAAAGCGTTTTAGACTCTGAGGCTTGGCCAAGGATTTCAGGCTGGAGGCAGGGGTATCGACCTCCATATGGCTTGGGTTTTGGGTTCTGCTACTAATATCATGGTTCTCTTGGAATCCGACCGGCACGCAGGAATTCAACACTGGCCTGAGCAGTCTCTCCCTCACGGTTTTCTCCACGTTTACCTTCATCAACGCCTCTCGGATTGACCAGCCTTCATTAGCAACATTTCCCGGTTCTGTCAGGGTTCTAGACAAATCCTGTATATTACATCTGTATATCTATATCTTAATGTGCATTTTTACATACATATACGTAGATACAATTATAAGTGCAAATATGGATAGAAGTAAAAGTAGGTGTGTATATTTATATATGTCTATTATATGTGTGTATATATATATATATATGTATGTGTATATAGCAACCTGGATCTGCAGGATGTCGCAGTAAATTGGAGAAGTACGACGCGTTATGTGTTGTGGTCACCTTTGGTAGTGTGATGTAGTCTGAAGACAATGTTCACACCTCTCGTAGAGAGCGGTTGCTTTGCCAATTGTGGCTTGAACCTCGCCTGACTTGCTCGAGCGCAAGTGGAATGTGTATATATATATGTATGTATATAAACATGTATATGTATATACGTATATGTATATATATATATATATATATAAGTGCATTTTGAAATCTACAAGTAACTTTTTCATTTGCATGATCTTGAAATCTTATGGCTATTTATCTTTC
The DNA here is from genome assembly GCA_003297005.1 of Symbiodinium sp. clade A Y106. NCBI lineage: Eukaryota > Dinophyceae > Suessiales > Symbiodiniaceae > Symbiodinium > Symbiodinium sp. clade A. The sequence goes on along the minus strand of BGNK01000755.1, from coordinate 8,480 downwards.
TAGTCGTCTAGTTCATGAAATAGGCATTTGTTCCCGCCTTTGTTTTCTTTCATTATCTTCGCCCACGTTGTTCACTTCATGTTATAGTCTAGGACATACCATTACATGTTAGGTCATCTTTCACCTGCTAAATCCAGGTATGTGTGAATTTGGATAGGAGCATCTGCCAGCATGCAATGATCGACAGCTTGGCCCGACAAGCAATGATTACCCGGTATTCCCTTTCAGACGTCAGACCACCGATGTCAGACACGACTGCCGGCTTCAATAGACACCTTCAAGTTCGAGCATCGAAGCCATTCGACGCCCCTGCCGCACTTTAGCAACATTTAACTCAAGAGCCTGCTCGTTTAATCTCAGATATGATTCGGCTCATAACCTGCAAGACGAAGCCAGACACCCCAAAACGGAAATGATGATGATGATGGTGATGATGATAATGATGATGATGATGATAGTCTGGACTCAGATCTTGAGTGCCTAACCAGATCACCTCCGAAGATACGGACTGTAATCATGACCCCAAAAAAATCCGACCAATCCTCCAAAAAAAAGAAAACACAATTCCGCATCTCCCCAGACTGGTCGCGGTGCGGCCTTGATCTCGGACGGCACCAACAGCTACATGGTGACGCGGAGCGGCCACCGAGGCAAGGAGACTTCCTAAGGCGTGGCTGGCAGTGTCTATTCGCTGCCCCAATCTTTAGTTTCTTTTGCGTCAGTGCATTATACTCAGTACTGCGCTCCAGATTTTCCTCGATCTCTCCAACATTGCGTGGCTTCTGCTTCCGGGAACCAACGTAGGGAAACGTTGAACACAATCTCAACACTACAGCTGGACTCATGCCTCCTTGCTGCAGAGGCTCCACGATCGTGCGTCCTGGCTGGAGCTGGTTTTCATAGCCAACATTTCATGGCAGATATAATTTTAAGACCAGATCTCCGTGACGGGATTCGGGATATTGAGCGGCTTGTGACTGTAGCTATTGCTCTAATTGCGTGAAGGTCTTTGGTTTCCAGGATGTTGTCTACGGTCCCGTACGTGGGTGCATCGGGAGATGGGCCCTGCCTACTTAGAGGATCGTGGGAGGTAGTAGCTTGGGCTGTAAGTAAGGCAACGATAGTTATCACTACTTATATTTCCAACTAAGGTACTTGTAACTTTTCTTACTAAGTCTCAGGATTCTGGAAGTAAGCAATGAGACTCTCACGGTCCAGAAGAACCGAATTCTGACTTCTTGGCTCAGGTGTAGCTGCATTACATCGAACCTCCTGACCTGCGATGCGCGGGGGGCTTACGAAGCTTCACACGACCATGATCATAGACTCCTCGGGAATATGTCGATGAAGCCTTCTCTTGCTTGTTCGGACATGGGGAGGGCTCCCTTCTTTCTAAAGGGTCCTTCAACATTCTACCTTCAGGATCGAAGTCCGGCTTCAGACCCTGATCGATGTGATGTAGGCTCCTAGGGGTTTAGTATGCCGGCATCAGGCACCGCACCCTTGGGCACGTGACCACTCGATGCAGAGAGGATTTCGGATATGCATGAACTATCGATTCGGTGTCTTCGAGCTGTCACAGGTGATACTCGTAGAAGGTATATACGAGCAAGCAAATTTCCAACAAGCCACACACAACAAACGGGCATACCTGGGACCTAGCTTACGGTCCCCAGGCACAGGCATCACACTTTGAGTCACTCTCTCTCTCTCTCTCTTCCCCTCTCCTCTCTTTCTCTATCACCCCTCTTTCTTTGGTTCCTTTTTTTTACTTTCTCTCTCTCTGGCTCTTGCTCTGTCTTGGCCGCCTCAACCGCTTAAATCTCCGAGCTCTTGCAGCCCAGATGTTCCCTTTAGAGTAAGCTCTTTCCCCTAACCCCAAACCTCGTGGCTCTGATAGGGCTTCAGGCCTCACTATCAAGACCTGAACCTCTCAGCTCTGATCCCCTAAACCCTAACCCCAAAACCTAGTAGCTCTGATAGGGCTTCCTGGGCCTGAGTTCATAGGTCTGCGGCCAAGGTCTGTTACGCCCGTGATGTTCCAGACAACCGATGCCACCCTCGCGTCGAGACCTTCCTCGGACCTCTGGGGCTCGAGGGTCCAGTTACAAAAGGAAGGCTTTTAAAAAACAAGAGGGTTTTTAAAAAACCCTCTTCTGTTTTTTAAAAACCCTCTTCTACAAGGTTCTTCTCCGGGCAACCAGAACCTTTTTCTGAGTATACCAGAGGTTAAGGTTTAAGATTTGCAGGGCTAGAAGTTAGGATCAAGGGTTCTAGGCATATACTAAGGGTTCGCTGCTTGCGGGGTTTCTAAAGTGTGAGTTTGGGAATGGGATTTTGAGTGAAAGCGTGTAAGCTTAGGAGGACAATGGATTCGGTGGGTTTTCAGTTGTAAGAATCAATTCGGTGTCTCCGTGCCTTGTACATGGTTCATCTATGTTATACTTTTCAGAAGTGTCACTAGCCATGCAACTACATTTGGGGGCCTCCATAATTACCATTTCTATTGTGGGGGTTTCTTATTATAATTATAGCATAACGGGCCCCTACACCCTACCCGGACCCTATAATACCTGACACTCTTGCAACAGCCTCATTGCAAGCCATGGGCTGAGTGTGAGGACGCTTGCTGCTGTCATCCGGTTTATAGGGTTTAGGGTTTAGGGTTTGGGGTAGGGGTGCCTAGAGTTTCTGCCACGAGTGCGGCGACTCTGAGATCCAGGCGGGTATGTACAAGCCTGTGCAAAAAAGGGTAGGGGTTTAGGGTTTATTGTGTTTGCGCTCGTTTGACCATTGGTTTTAAGGTGCCGCAGTGCCCAGATTTGGACATGTACCCCTGCAGTCCAAAGCTGTGGTTTAGCTTCTCCCTTGCTCATGCATATATATATATATATGTATATGTATATGTATATGTATATATGTATAGATGTATTTGCATATGTACATGTATATGTAAATGTATAGACCAGTTTCGATTCGATGTCATATACTGTGCAGTATGTTGCAATATAATGTGTGATCTTTAGCAAACAACATATCATATACTTGTTCGTTCTTCTGGTTTCACCAGGAGTGCGTATCCATCACAGCAGACTCAACTTACGACATGAGTGGGCCTCTTGGCTGTGGAAGACGGCGCCAGTTGTCACTTGTAGAGCTTACGGCTGAGGGTCTTGAGATTTCTGAGAATTTCATTCCTAGTGCCCGCACTTTCAACTTTGACGAATAAGTTGTACAGCCGTGGTACTTCGCGCGCGTTGTGTTCTCATGTATGCTTCCTGTTTATGCTCTGACTGCTTGCTTTTGCGGCCGTGGGGCCTTGTGCCGATGCAGAAGATCCCCAAGGGCATGCACGGCCCGCGGCCGATAGCAAGTTGCTAGAAGCCCCTACTCCCTAAACCCCTCAAACCCCAAATCCCACCCCTAAATCCCAAAACCCTCAACCCCCAAGCAACCCCCAACTGAAAGCCCAATGCCCCTACACCTACACTTGTTCACAACTCACAAAGAACCTAAGTCCTGAATCTTTAGTAGCCCACGCCTTAACACTGCCTTAAATCCTAGAAAACAAAAAGCCCTAGTTACACCTTGTTAGCCCTCTTAAAGCCCTACAAAACACCTCCCTACCAAACCCTTATACACCCCCGATACTTATGACTTGTAACTATAGAGCCCTTCGAAAACTGACGAAACCCCCTAGACCATAAACCTTTTTTAAGCCAAACCAGAACCCTAAACCCTAAAGAACCCTGGGGAACCCTAAACTCTACAGCACCCTAAAGACCCCCAAAGAACCTCAAAGGTTCGTAAACCAGACAGAACCATAAAGAACTATAAAGGTTCTTAAACCCTACAGGACCCTAAAGAACCCTTTGACCCTAAAGAACCCATAACCCGACAGAACCCAAAAGAACTCTGTAGCTTTAAAGAACCCATAAGCGCCTAAAGAGTGACGCTGTCATTGAGGCGGGAGTGCGCTTTCGGATCGGCCCCTGGGCTTCGGTAGCCAGCGTCGTTTTTTTTTTTTTGTTTTTTTGTGCCGTATGTTTTGTATATATACATATACCTATACATACATATACAAATATATATGTAAACATATATAAATAAGTGTATATATATATATACTGGCTATATCCACTGGGTTCTGGCTGTTTGTAGGTGTTAGAGGTTTGTCAGCGCAAGGTAGTTCGTTTGTGCAGTTGCCTTTTTTAACCATACGTATGCCTTCAAAACTGACTAATTAAGCCAAAACAAGGAGCAACGTGGCATTGGCGAGTAAGCCCTAATCCCCACACCCTCAACACAAAATTTCTGGGGTTTGGGGTCGAGGGGTGCTGAGAACCTGTGTCTGCGTGAGCGAGAGACGGAGAAGGTATTGCATTGAGGGTTTGGGTTTAGTTTAGGGATTATGATTTGGGTTTAGGGAATGTTATTTTTCTCTGGTCTAAGTTTTGGCAGACCGGCGCCCATGGATAGTAGCCATCAGGGGACACCAGGATCCCTTTGTATCCTATAGTACCATTATGTATGTTTGGCTTGGGGCCTACATGGCCAAGGTTGAGTAGCTTTGGATTAAGGCATGATTAAGGGCTTGAGCTACCAGTATGAGCTTTACTCTGTCTCGCGGTTGCCCGGTTACGGAGACTGTATCCCTCGGACACTTCAAGCAGGCCTACAGAGGGCTTCAACAACCGAAACCCGATAATAATATCCAAATCACGTAGGGCCTCAGGGTTTAGTGTGATCTTCAGTGCCATTGTGCGTATGGGGATGTCTAGGGCAAAGGGTTTACTGTTACCCGAGTTGCCAAAGTCTGAACCCCGAAATCCGAAACTCAAAAATCGCAGATCCACAGGGCTGAAACGCTAACTAACCCACTCAAGATTAAGGTTTCGGGTTAGCTTCAGGCTTATTGCCCTTCTTGCTGGATCTTGGACACCTCCAGCAACACTGTCGGCCTCACTCTGACAAACTGCGCCTCGAACCTGAAAGGGGGCTTCGGGTTTAAGGTTTTCTGCGGGAGTTGAAGTGGTTTCTTATAATTATAGTATAATGAGCCCCAAAACCCTGTTCTAATTATTAAGACCCCTATATTAGGATTTCGAGGTTTGGGGTTTGGAGCTCGAGTTTTGAGAGGGCCTCAAGGCTTTGGGCCCGGTCCTAAACCCTAAACCCTAAACCCTAGGTAGGAGGGAAAAAACCCTAAACCGCCGGTCCTTATTGTGCTCATCTTCAGGCCATCGGTATCATCTCGAGCACCTGGACCCAGACTTCCGGGAGCATCCAGAAAGTAGATCCCCTAATTTGGGGCCCGATACTACTAAGGGTACTTTATAGGAACCCCCATTAAGGGATCTACTTTTTGGATTTTTGCGGGGGTCTGGGGAATGGTTTGGGGTTTTGGAGCTTAGGGAGTTACAACGTGAACCCGAGGGTCCGTGACCTCAGGGCTTCATGTCAGCATGGAGGGTCCAAGCACTCACTACGCGGTGCGTCCCAACACGGCCGAAATCTCAGCTCCGAGTGGATTTGTCTAACCCTAAACCCAAGTCTGTGGTTAAGCCCGAAATCCTAATGCCTTGAACAGTAAAGCCCGAATCGAAACCCCATACACTCAGCGGTTGGCTCACAGCATCTGTTTGTCGTGCCGGAAGTCTCAGATGAGTTTCCTGACCAAGGTTTGAACACCACCAGGTCGGCCAGTGTAAAGCCCCAAGTACAACAGCTTCGTGTGGCCCGGGAAGTGTCGATAGTTTCCTGCATGGCCCATGTTCACCCGCCAACCGAAGTGTACCATCTGGGCATGTATGCCTGGTTTATTCTGCCATGGAGTCCCCCACCGGACATGTGCACCAAGCAACGCCGCAGGAAGAGATCCTCGCTTGTAGTATTGAGATGAACCGAGTACCGACTTTAAGCCTGATCGGCTGCCGGCGCATGTCATACCCAACAGATGGACTTCCTGGACAGGTGAGATGGAGACTGTAATAAGTGCTTGGAAAACTCGCTGCATCGGTTTCGCGCGAGTGCACGACCTTTACGCAAGCACTTTATGTGATGGATCATAGTATCGCAGCAAGGTTGCCGCTGTGAAGTCGTATTGCATATGAAAGTAGTTAATATCAGGGTGACACAGATCGGATCTTTGAGAAAGTCCGAAGCTCCAGGCAACAACTACTTCAAGATTGACGTTGGCTCGAACAGTGCCATTATGTCCTACACCTTTGTAAACACAGGCGCGGGACTGCATCAGTCCATGTTTGGTTAGTCATGCTGGATGTCTAACACATTTCCGAAAGCTGTGCTGATCAATGTCAGTGACTCTTCAAACGCTTCCCTGAAGAGGTTCAAATGCTGCGACGCTGTCAGACGGGACGAACGATTACACCCTTGCGGCCCAGGGAACTGGGACATCTCACACGCACTGTGTGTGTCACTTGCCTGCTGTTTCGTGGGGGGTTGAACATCTGGTACGGAAGGTCGTGGATACCCAAACGCCGAAATTCTCTTCTGAGTAAATATTCCACACACTGGTAAGGACAATGGAGAGCGGAGAGAAGGGTCGACTAAACCGTGCACCAGCTTTCTCGAACACCATGCAGATTGGCACTGTGCATCTGCCTCTTGCAGAGAGCACCGTCGAACCCGTGCACAAGATTCATTGATTTTTGAATTCTGCCGCTTTGAGTACTGTAGCATCATGAGTGAGGCCCGATCCAGAAACCCCATCCCTGAAGCACCTTGCCAGGTCATATTTCTGGCGCCAGTCATTTGTTGGCCTGCGATGTGCCAGCGATTGCTGCAACCGGAAGCACGCCCATCAACACCTTTCCGCAGGACATTCAGGCACAGCCCAGCGTACAAATTCCAGCTTGAAAACCCCAAACTCTCAGATCGAAACAGGCTGCATAGGCCTGCATGTATAACTTCATACAAAACTACGTACAAAGGCTTAGGTGAATAGGCATGGAGGACAGAGTAGTACAACTGGAATGGGGACACCTAGATTACCGAAGCTTTTCATCATGGAGTCTTATCTGCTATGAAGCAGAGTACAGTTCATCGTCCAGTGTAGTCGGGCTGTGGTGCTAACATACATCGACATCGTCTTATGATGCCTGGCGCCATGCCCAGAATTAGAAGGCACCGAAGCATAATTGGAGTAATTGGAGTTTCAGGAAATAAGCGGCCACAATATAGACACCATAGAATGGGTAGAATCCTAGAAAGGGACCTGTAGTTTCCAGGACCCCGCATAAACCCAGCCCCTGAGAGGTGGCCACTCAAGTGAGATTTGGTGGCACCACCACCTATCTCAACTACGTCAGCGGAACACCAGCCTTGGAGATGTACGTCGGTTTCATGCCACAGAACTGGTGATCATTTTTCATGTTGTTGATCGCTTAAGGTTGTTCTAGATTTGAGGATTGAAAAGAAAAAATTGGCTTTGGGTTTGAGGGGGTCAGCATGATGAAGTTGAGGCGCACTGTCAGTTTAGAAGCCAAAAGCATGTGTGCTCCGTTTGCACCTCTTTCCCGTAAGTTTGCCGAGGAGAGGGGGGAGGCAGGCAGTTTTCCAGTTTACTTCTCCAGAGGGTTTGACAGCTTGTTGCAATAGGCCGAGAAGCCATCTGGTTGAATGATCCACAAGAGTGTACTATCTTGCGTGAAACCAAACCAAAGATAAGAGTGGTTGGCATCGTATTGGAGTTTCCGAAAATCGGGGACCCTCATATAGTACCCTAAATGGCAGGATCCTTATTATAAGGATCCCAAACTAAGGTACCCCTCATTTTGGAAACTCTAAACCCTAAGCCCTTTCTAGAAGCTTTATAGATCCCTTTAAGGAACCCTTAAAGGATCCCCAAATAAAGGTACACCTCATTTTCGGACTGAGGCTCGAACCGTGCACTCTCCGGCACGAGCACCGCTGGGGGATCTGGGTTCGGAGCCCAGGTTCTCGAGAAGTCCCTTGTGTGTTTTGTTGGGGCTTGGATTTTGGGGGTACCTTATTGTAAATATAGTATAATATCCCCAAAATCAAAACCCTAGTCTAACCTACATCAGCTAATTAGAAGATTATAGCATAATTAATAATATCCTCCAAACCCTATTCTAATTATTTCGGCCCCTACATTACCTCCAAGACTTTCTGCACAGGGGTTTGCCGGATTCAGCACCGTATGGAAGGGCTTCAGGCTTGTAACATGCTTTAACTCTCAAGGTCTGCTCTCGGGGTTTCTCGGTATGGTCACGGAATGGCCAGTGGCTTCCAAGACGACATCTCCTAGACCCTCCATCTACCATCGTCTATTCGACCCTAAGTACACACTATTTGGGACCATATACCCCTATTAGAGGGTACAAGGAGGGTCCTGGCTCCTGAGGATACTCCATGGGACTTGGAACCTGGACGCGGCCACCGTCACCTCCGATGCCCGATTCAAGTGCCTTAGCTGAGCTCACCCCCCCCCCCCC